>VXAX01004665.1:569845-603293 GCA_013399835.1 Leptocoma aspasia
TTTATATTATTACTAATTATACTATTATTACTATTACTATTATTTATATTATACTATTAGTATTTATGCTATTATTATTACTATTATTAGTAATTATAGGTCTTTAATATACTGTGTATTAGTGTAAGTTCAGTGCAGTTAGCAACTGTAGTACTGAAAAATAATATTTATTATTCCTTGGCAATTTTTTTCCTTTCTGATGCTCATATGACAGCATCAGCATACACCATCTGAAGCTAAGAAGTTGCTAACTTTTCTAGTAGCTAGGCTCCTCCACATTTATTCACTGACAGTCCTCAAAAGCATGGGTAGGATACAGCAGATAGTACCCCTGAATTGCTTGTAGACATTGTTTCATTGCTTAAGTTTTTCAAACAGAGCCATAGAAAAATCTGAAATTTCTGTTAATTATTTGTGCTTCTTCTGCAACATTATTACAGGAATTTAAAATCAAAATTGTGTGAAATTAATGTGTTTAAATGAAAGGATAAAACCAGAAATCATGTGTACAGTATTTCAGACAAACGCTATGTAAGTTATTCTAGGTTTGTATGTTTCTCTCTGTTTTTCAATTTTTTTTTTTTTGTTTGTTTGCTTGTTTGTTTTACTTTGGAACATGATAAATGAAGTCTCTAAGTGTATATTGGGCAGAGAATTTATTTACTATATAACATGCTGCATAGCCACTCTGAATTACAATTCACACTAAATCTGACTAATGCTACTATTTGACTCAAGTTCTGCTTAAGAGCTTTGTTTTTAAAAGTTTAAAATATTTGGTTTGAAGTGAAGTATGTAACTTTCACGGCTGAGCTATCTTTGAAACTCTTCAAACCACATGATTTTTTCCATTTTAAAAAATAAGCCAATGGATGATCATGATTTGCAGAAACTCTGCAGAAATATGTAGTCTGCTAGATTTTAGTTGCATAATGAGCAACAAATAGTAATGATGCATGATGACAATATAGTCTTACAATTACCTTGAATTTATATCAAAATTTATTTCCAAATTGTTTACTTGTACAAGTGGCAAAAGGGAGGAATTAGGCTTTATAGGTTCATGTTAGGAATCTTTTACTGTCCCTTTCCATCTCTCTTCTACAAAAAATAACCTCCTCAACTCCAACATGCCTGCATTCGTTACTTTGAAAAGACGTTTCAGATCAGCAGCTGAACTCACCACAGAAGTTAAAACATTCTGCACACTAGCAACTGACTAGACCTAGAAAATGGTAATCTTTTCTAGGAGAACATTTAAATTTCCCTAAAGAATAGGGAACCTTCTCATCCATGAGAGGAGGCTCCCTGAGGTCTGGTTGAGGTATGAGTTCAAATGCTTTAACAAGGCTTTTATGCCTCTATCTATTCAAAGGAGGTTTCCTTTTCCACTGCTCCCTGTTACAAATTCTGATGGATTTTAGACTATATATATATTTTTTTTATGATTCAGAGAAGTATCAAAGCAAAGATCTAATTCACCTATATGCATACAAATTATTTCAATGATCCTTCAAAGCTAAACAACATGCAAAACACAACAGAAAAGCCAAATCCACAAACCCAAACCTAACACCTTTTGGAAACGCATTTTCCTTCCTGTCTTCACTTGCTTTTCCTCTCAAACTCTCTCTTTTTTAACCATGACTGCTTTTTCCATTTGCTCTGTCCTTCAACCTCAGGTGGCTGGAAAAGTCCTTTTAATGTTCTCCTTGATGATTTCTTTTTCCTATTAATCCCAGGCTGCCTCTTGACTCACCCAACAACTCTTCTCTGTAACTCTGTATCTCTGTATCTTTGTAACTACAGTTCTTCTTTATTGGTTCCAGGACGTTGCTTTCATTATGCTCTTTCTAACACAACTGTTGAAATAAGATCTATCCTGTGATTCCAGCATCATGCTTTTTGGTACAGCCTTGCTGTCTTGACACAAACTGGCTCCAGAGTCTCTCCATTTAGTGGAAATTTCGAAGGATGACTCGAGGAAGAACCGTTATTAAATGGAAATTAAAAGCCACTTCTCATTGCCATATAATCTTGGAAAATTGGCTAAGGCATTGATTTACTGGGACAGTGGTAGACTTGAGAAAATCAGAACTATTGGCAACATGAAAGAATGAGTGTCTGGAAGAAGTTATTGAGAACAGAAAGTGGAACAGATGGGAATGTAATACTGTAAGAGGAGTTTATTAAAACATGTAGCAGTCTTTCTGAAAAGACTTCTTGCTTGTGCCCAGAACAGTAAACTGTGGACACAAGAACATCAAAGGAAAAATGGGGTTGGATTTACTGTTATTAATTCCACCCACCAGCTATTGTCTCCCTTTAGTTATATGGATTTACATGGAAAATATAGTTTTCTCCTTCTTTAGGCCTCAATTCAGCAAAACACTTGAGCATATCCTTAACTCCAAAAGAATACCAGTTGTACACAATGGGTCTTATATATGTTTAAGGATGTAAGTTGAGGATATGGTTAAATGTTTCAGAATAGACATGCCATTGGGTGTGGCAGGAGCACACCACCCTGTCTGTCCCCTCTCTCCTTTGTGTGGTCTTCAGAGCAGTGGGTCTGTGACAGCAAGCCTCTGCTTGGGTCTGGGATGTCACCCAGAGACTTCCCAAGATTAAGTGCCCCTCTCCCTCCCTGGCTGAGCAGCTGTTTCCTGTGGACATCTGTTAGTGATCTATTGGCCCTTTGCGTGGGCTGAATCTGTTCTTTGTACCCTTGAATGAGAGGGCTCCCGAGTGTGCGCGTGCCTTGGGTCACCGTCCTTGGCCATGTAGTGACAATAAATACCTGATGGGGGTTAACTGCCAGTGCAGCATCGCTGTACTTACCCCCACTCTTTGTTATCTTTAGCCACTGGTCTTCATAGCAAAATACATTTTGTTTGTATTTGTTATCTGGATATGAGTTTGTTTTTGTATACTCCCATGACACTGGGTCTCAACCGTTCTTTTCTTTTCAGTTCAGTGCGTTCAAGGCAATTTATTCCTGTTTCTTTTTATGTTACCAGCTCCATTTTAATACTGATACTTGTTTGTGTGCTTTGTTATTTCAGACCTCTTAACAGTCCCAAACCAGCCAGGGCCGTCCACAAACCAAAAATAAATAAATAAGAAAAAAGAAAAAAAAACCAAACAAACCAAAAAACCAAACTATTTTCTCAGGAAATGGATCTTTCTGTGACTCTTCTAAGCCTGTGTGTCTGCAGAGGGAAGCATCAACTTTTTCTGTATTCTAATTTGTTCCTCTAATTTGAGAAACCCACATTTTACATATGCTTTGTAAGCACTTATGATTTTGAATAAGATAAATACATCTGGCCAAAGTAGACAATAGTGTTCTCAGGAATAACAAGAAACTTTTAGACTTCCACCCTATCTAGTTAGAAACTGATCCTTCTGGAGACATAAGCTATGTTGACCACATCAACACTTTGATTTTCTTGAAAAAAATCTCATTTCTCTTTTCCTATGAAGTAATATTGGTTCTAGATTCATTACAAAACTCTGTCATTCTTTCTTTTCAGCTAATAGAGTTTTTTTCTGTTTGTTTTCTTTTTTTCTTTATATTGAATCTTCTGGAGTTCTTATTTCTTTATAATGCTAAATTAAATTAATAGCAAGAATTAGAAAGAAACATTGTGCAATTATGCAATAAGAATCCTGATATTGCTTGTGGGTGACAAATATGTTTTACTTCCATCAAGAATTTTTGTTTGCTTTGCCCTGGACCACTGCATTTGGATTGTCCTCTGAATGTTCCAGAAATGACATCTTGGCAGGATATGTTTCAAGGATTTAAAAAGAACAGATATCCATGATCTTACCCAATCTCCTTCAGAGGCATTATTAAAAACTGTGCCTTAAGCTTGTTTAAAGTTGCTGGGAATTGTCCTGTAATTATACTTCTTTGTCATGATCAAGGAATAGATCATGATAAGGACAAGAGTCAAATTCTTCCATTCCTATGGTCCTAATTCCAATATCTCCCAATTTCTTTGAGTTGGAATGGTCAGTTTATTTCTTCTATTAAAATCTGGGGGACTAAAGTTGATTCATATCTGGCAGACTCCCACATTTGTCATTCATAAAAAACTTAAATTTTGGTAGGAAAAATTTCCTCTACAAACAGCAGGGAAAACTATTGCATTTTCATGTATATAAAATTTTTTAATTGGCTGTCATTTACTGAAACTCTTATATGCTTTGAATAAATCTTACTATATTCCAGTTCAGCAAATTATTAAAAAAAATCTCCCCTATGGGTAATTCACTTTTAGTACAGTATGTGAAGATTAAACTACTGTTATTGCTCATTTATAAATTAGTATATTATTTTAGGGAGATAAGGCTCAGGCAAAAAGAGTATACCAATTTTCCAGGAAAACTTTTAAAATTAATACTTGAATGGTACACATACTAACATCGTTAGAGCTGCCTTTAAGAATTTAATACACTTATTCATGTTGTCTAAAAATAATCTATAAATATCAATAAATATATTATAAAAAAGCCAAATATTAAATGTTTTGCATTAGATAGTACTACTAAATAACTTGGGCACTCTAATATCTGAAGACTTATCAAAATAATAGTAGGCTTTATTATGTGTGTCCTAGAGCAGTGTAAAAGGCTTGGCCCCTGAAAAGCTCTAGTCTTTAATCCAGGGTACATTAGGATTCATCTGTTAGGTCAGATAATGACAGAATCAGTATCTGAAATTACATACAGGCATCACATACACAAAAGTATTTGAAGTGTTTGAAGATATAAGGTGATATCCCTCAAGGATGAGTTGTAGCAGTGTGTTTCCAACCATATTTTTTTTCAAACCCACTTATAATTTGTTCTTTTGCTAAAATACTCATTGCAAGGTAAAAATCAAATCCAGCCATATAACTACCTAAAAGAAATAGATATATTGAGGATTTTTTAAATTTGCTTTTGTTTTTCTGGCTCAAGCAAAGCATCATCAGACAGGTTTTTCTTAGAAATTATCAGAGAAATAATCCTCACTGGCATTCTGGCATAACATAAAACCAGTGTATGTTTCAGCAACAGCAAGAAGTTAATGTCTTACTCAGAAGTTACACCTTAGTTTGTTGGATTAGAAATTCTTCCATCATATCACAGATGAACAAATAATTATTAATCAGTAATTAGCAGAGAAAGTCTCTCATATTAGAAAGCTTCTGTTAAGGAATATTTTGAAAACTCAGGCTTTAGCACAAGCTTTTGTTCTTCTCAATGGGACACAGTTACAAATGCATTGCAGTATCTGTGTTCTTGTTTTAAAACTAATGTTACAACTTTTGATGAGAAGACATATAATAAAATGTGACTGTTGGTAAGTATTTTGGATAGACAGATGTGTGCCAAGTGACCAAAGAAGAAGTCATGAGCTGGAACAACCAAGATCTGGGAGAGATCGTATGGAGCACACAATTATGGAGACATTCTTTGTGAATGGAAAGAGAGACATAATCAACATTTCACAAAAACATCAGCAGTGAGAATTTTCAATACTTTCAGGTAATGAGACAATAGATGTGGGTACAGACTTAGTCACCTGGTGGACAACAAACATAACATTTGTGAGTATACAGGATTAAAGGCAGAACCATTCGAGGACACTATCAGGAGCAGGTTTACCTTAAAATACTCCTGAGAGACCTGAAAGCAGTGTAATGAAGATTCATTTTACAGGTTTACAGACCAATTTGTGAACAATGAATGACAAATTCGCTGAAAAATGTTAGCTGACCATAAAGAACAGTTCAACCATCTTTCCTCACAAATTAGAATGACATGATTATTTTACTAGTCTCAGAAAACAGATATTTAAAAAATTAATAGATACTGTTTCACAAATCACATTGGATTAATGGATTAAGTTTTTTAGAAGCACTTGGTAAAAAGAGGCATATGATGGCTGGATATACCTGATGGTACAAGGGGTATTGGAAGTGTGCATTTAAAGACACTAGTGAGTCTTCAAATAGCAACCTTTTATATTAATTTTTGGGGTTTTTTGGTCTTTTTTTTGAGGTTTGTTTTGCTTTGTTTTGTTTTAATAATTGAAATACTTGGGATTTGATTATTTCTATTGCATTTGCAGTCACTATCTGTAGTAAATGTTCATTTGTGTAGATAGACTAGAAAATAGTAGATAGACCAGAAAATGCAATTGTTATACCTGATAATTGCGCCCTAATATCGTAATAATTCCAAAATATGATTTCTTCATTGCCTCTTTTTCTGTTGTTCCTTTAATCAGAGTAAATTCTTTGTAAGATCTTGACCACAATTAAATAAGAGTTGATGTCTTGTTTTTTGCCAGGAATAATTTCCCTTTGCAATATTATACTTTATTTTATGCTTCATGATGTTAGAGTAATTAGAGCTGTCTGAAACATGTATACATTTTAATGGATTCTGCCCCAAACCATCTGTTGCATGTGTACCTTCACCTGCCCCCAACCCCCCCCCAGATCGACTTTAAAGATGTCTATTTATAAACTAACTGAAGCTCAATAAGCTATAATTGAATTTGATGGGCCTAGGATTGCTAAGAGGACGTTGGCTACAAAACTAAAGCTACTTAGGTACAATACTAGCCGTTAACTGGAACAGTTCACTCAGGGAATCCATCCTCAGTTTCTTCATTTATACTTTAGGGTATAACTACAATTTTCAACTCTTTGTATATTCTCCATATTGGCTATTTATTTTGGCAGAAGTGCTACTTGGTCCTGTCATTCAAGTATCACTATATTCAAGTGAATTCCAGAATCATCTCAATGGCAGAGACACTGCATTATTTGAAATTATATTTTCATAAATAAAATCATCAAAAAATATCAAAACCAAATGATGAATAGAGTTAGACTTGTTAACATTTTGTTACTTAAAAACCTCTACTATGCCCAAAGAGTGTTGAATGTACTATATTCTCTCAATGGAAAGTAAGATTGAGAGCTAAGATTTTTATTTTATGGATAATTTTCAGATCAATGTTGTACATTGATTAATATTTTCATATTATGTAGCAGTTACTGTGTGAAAGATTATCCATACAGACTCAAATTCTGATTCACACATGCTTATATATGTGTGCATGTATGTTCCTCTCCATATCCATATTTATTTGTTATATATAGTTTTCTTGGTATCAAGAAACACAATTCATTCACTAGAATGTGCACATATATATGTCACAAAATATAGTAAATTTTATATACATATATGTATAAAGTTTTAAGACTTTTTTGTTAAAGGTTTTCTAGTGAAGTTTTATGATAATGACTTTGAGAGAATCTTCTGCTGGCAGCCAAGCATCAAATCTTCTGCTGACAGTCGAGCATCAAATCTTCTGATCCAAAACTGCATCAAAGATATTTTTGAATGTTGCACTGGACATTCTGAAACTTTGAAGTTCAGCCAAGCATTGATGAAGCACAGACCAGAAGCCATCACTCAAGGCTCCTAATCATATGGAATAAATAAACTTTCAGAGCATTTCTAAAGCTACCAAAAAAGATCATCTGTTCCACAATTATACTTTACTGTAGCAACTTTTTGCTGAATTTTTTCTGCACCTAGATAGTTCAAGACTTTAGTCTTTTACAAATAGAGAATGACTATGCTGTCACAGAATATAGAATCCAGGTAAAACGACAAGTTAATATTACAAAGAAACAGATGAAGCATAAATCTATCAGTGGAATCCCTCCACATTTTACAGCAGTTTCTGGGGGTTTTCTTTCAGTATAAGTGGCTTGCATGGTCTTTTTAAATTATTTACATTAGCTGCTGCCATACATGAGATCTATAAATGGCATAATATTTGGAACTCCAGGTCAGTCTTACCTCTCTGCATGGTAAGATCATGGAACAGATCCTCTGAAACACACGTTGAAACATATGAAAAACAGGGAGGTGATTATGGACGGCAGATCTTATAGCAGTCTTTCAATAAATAAAGGGGACTTAAAGGAAAGAGGAGGACTTTTTCTATGGCCTGTAGTGAGAGGACAAGAGGTAATGGTTTTAAGTAAAAGAGGGTAGATTTATGTTGGATATAGGAACATATTTATTATAATGAGCATGGTGAGAAACTGGAACAAGTTGCCCAGAGAATTTGTAGATGCCAGCATTCCTAGAAGGGTTCAAGGTAAAGATGGACAGAGCTTTGAGCAACCTTGTCTTGTGAAAGATGTCTGTGTCCATGGCAGGGGGATTGGCCATTTGAAAATCTCTTCCAACCCATACCTTTCTATACTTCTAATATCCTATCTGGATCTGTAACTTTCCATTGCAAACATTTATATAATTTCAGGAGTTCATGCTAACATCCACTTACCCTAATCAGTGAAGCAGTGCTCTACATCTCTCTCCATCATTTCTAAAAGGATAGTATTGTTTAATTTACAGCAAACACACTTTCAGAAGGTGGCAACTCATTTTTATCAGAGCTCTTTCATGGTGTTGTAATCTTAAATATGCATCAGAGTTATGCTTTGCTCCTTTTCAAATTTGCCCTTCTCTTTGATGTTTTTATCCACATGCTGGTTAAGGAGGTTGGTGTTCTGTCACTATCTATGTTGTGTTTTTAACACAACTCTTACAATTAATGTGCAGTAAATTATATTCTACTGTCAAATGTTATCTTGATGGTTATGCCATATCTGGTGAAAATGGATTCGACAGCACAGATTATGCACAAATCTTACTATTTTATAGAAAGGCTAGTTTAAGGAAGTGAAAATTCTAGTCTAGGCTTTATCAATTGTTTTTTTCCCAGCCAAGAGGAACAATTTTTTGTCTCTGAGGTCTGTTCTCTAAGGTACAATGTTCCCTCTTCCGTGTGTGTTTTTTGTGCTTCATTTGGTCTGCATTTCTGACATGTGTGATAAACTGTGTTGCAGATTTCAAAGTGATACTGTCCACTTTGGGTAAGGACTTAAAATCTCTGGGTTGTTACTTTTATTTTTATTCCATAAATTAAATACTACTTTAAAAACATATTTCTGTAAGTCTTTATCACCATCTAATTGATTTAAACAATACTTGGTTTGATGATATTTGTATTAAGTCAGAAATACTGCACAGGAATAGTTCTACTAGTACACTAGCAGCCTTGTCTAGCTTTACTTTCACTATCTTACTAATACAACACTAATTCTAATTTGGCCTTACCTGAAAATACTTCTGCTAATAATAGCCTATATTTCCTGTCTAGTTAGACTTTTAGAAATAGTAATTTATATATAATGGTATAGATAGATATAGATGATATAGATATATATAATCTCATTTTGTTCTGGACTTCACCTTGCTGATTTTTGTTTAATATTTGAGTGTTTGTATCTGTAACAAGAAGTAATAGGTACAAACTAAACTGTGGAGGTTTCTGTCTGACCATGGGGAAAAACTCTGAGGGTGGCCAAGCACTGACAAAATTGCCCAAGAAATTTTTGATCTCCATCTTTAGAGATATCCAAAATCTGTCTGCACATGATCTATGATCCTGGGCAACTGAATCCATGAGACCCTGCATGAGCAGGGTGGGGTTGGACCTGATGACCTCCAGGGATGCCTTCCACCTGCAGTTCTTCTGTGAAGTTCTGTTAAAGTCTCAGTGTTTCTCAGTAGAGCAAAACCACTTCTCTGTAGATCTTAGCACTGTCTTTGTCAGTTGTTTTGAGGGGAGCAATTAAAGGGAGTAAAATTTACCACCCCTTCAATTCCATAAGTCTAATGGCCAAAGAAATGTGAGGACCTGCTATATACCCTTCAAGAAGTTTTGACAGTTTTGCTCCATAGGATCAAAACAAATTTATATTCTTCCATTTTTATTGGAATTACCAAGCACAGCACAATAAACAGACTGATGCTACAAATGTGCAAAAAAATCTGCTCCATTTTTCTAAGAATTTTGATATTTACAAATATATTGAACACAGTTTTTTTTTCCTGTCTTTCAATCACCTAAAGATGTTCCCTTTTTAAGACTTAGAAAAAGTTGTTTTTATTGACATCATTTGGATACTTTTCATGTAAGTTGAAAATCAGTTTTTTCTATTTTAGACCAACTACTGTAGACATCCTGTTTTTTCCTCAACTTGATATAAGTTTATTTAGCTTACACTTTCACCACAGAATATGTTCTTACCATTTTGTTGAGAATTACTCCATCACATAGAAAGCATTTTTTTGTTTCCTTCCTCAATTATTTTGATTATTTTCTCCTCAAGAGACCACTCAGAAATAGAAGACTGTGCATAACACAATGTAGTATAAATTGCTTTTTTTTACCCCCAAGTTACATAAAAAAATTTTAACAAATACAGTCCTTGACTGATTATGGATCTCCCTATTTTAGGCAGACAATCATGATGATGAAATTAGGACCTCACTTGCCCAAGGCTGTTTCTATTTCCATTGCAAAGAACTGGGTGTTCTGAAAGGAAAGTTAGATCTCAGGAGTTTCTAAGTGTCCTCTAAAGACATTTATATCTCCTCAGCAGCCACTGAGAATACTTGGACAGCTGTGTATCTAACTTAAGTGTCTCACTAGAGTGTCTAACACTAGCTTAGATGTATCCAGACATGCTCTGTCTTTGAATACAGATTTACTGACTGTAGTCAGATCTGTGTTCTAGTTGTTTACCTGCCAAACCCTGGCCTTATGTTATTTTGTAATATTCAGTAGTAATATTGCTACAACAGCATTATTCCAGTGAAAATTAATCTGTGTGCTGTTTGCATTTAAGCTAACAGGTCTTTCATCATCTTTTGCAATATTTTCCCGTTAAAAACTCCTCTTTGCTGTGATGGAACTGCCACTGACTTTAGCCAAGTGCTACATTGCATTTGCAAAATGTAAACTTTAGAAAGCCATTCATTGTTCTCCTCCAAGCCTGAAATACTATTGGTTTTTTTGTGACTCTGGGCTTTGATGTTCAGAACTCCTTCCTCCTATAAAATTTAAACTATCATGATGGTGGGATCGGAGCAGTGTCCACCTTCAATCTTTTTCTGCCTAAACTATGTTTACAGAATCTGAATTTGTCTGGAAAGGGTGGTAGATGCTGTTTTCAAGCTGGGAAAGCTGCCCCTGGGGTGAGGATCTAACCTAAAGTTTCTGTTGATTGGTGAGTGAGGCAGCCCAGGATCCCCTCCTTCTCTGTTCCCATTCCCACAACTGCTTGTCTGCTTCCCTCAGTTTCTACCACTCTGACTAGGATCCAAAGGCCAATTGGTTGCCTATTCATTAATTACAATTGGCCTTTAATGTCATAAACCATAACTGCAATTGCTTCCTCGTCTTAGATAAAGAAAGCTCAAGGGTCACTTGTGAAAAAAAATGATACTCTCATGACTGGTCCACAAGCAGCATGAAACTTACATTTTTAGTAAAGGAAATGAAAAATTAGGAAAAATATACAGCTGATCTAGTTGGAACAACTGAAAACATTTCCCATTCTTCAACTGATTTGAAATGCCTTTATTAGATACTTAGCTAAGCAGAGAAAATTATATTTTTATTGCTATCCATGACTGAAAATCCCAATTCCTGCTTTTGCAAAATTAAGACTGTGAAAATGAAATATATTTGAGTTTGATAGGGACATGGTCATCCGTCTTTGTGCACCATTGATTAAGGTATCCTCTTAATTTATGGTGTATAAAAAATTGCAATTTTGAAAATATGTTCTAATAACAATCTAGTGATCACTTTGAGTAAAGCAAAAGAGACAGCATGGTTTCAAATTCTGAAATAAATGCATGTCAGGATGATTCAGGATGATAAGACGTAAGGTAAAATACCAGTTTAGCAGAACACCATCAGTAGAGAAGGTAAAAAAAACTGTTGTGTGATGATTGTCCAAAGCTTATCAGCTAAAGACCTAAATTTTTTCTACTCTTTCTTTGAGAAGAAGAAACCACTTTAAACTATGTGGCAGAAGAGTAAAGCTACAAAAGAACTCTAAAGACAAAAAAAGCAAATGGCTCTTCATGAAATGTGAAACTCAAATCAATGACAATGTAGTAGAAAAATGAGAGAGTTCAAAATAAGTTGGGGGACAAATTGCTTTGAGGTATAGAAATCTCACAGGGAAACAGAAGGACCAGTAAATTGTTCCAGTAAATTGACATAGCAAGCTCTACTCCAGAAAAATCATAACCACGTTAAAAGTAGATCAAGGACACAGCTGAGTTCAGGAAAGACTAGAGGCTAAGGATTCTATAACCTCTTTGGCAAATTATAAAAATTCCACTGAATAAATTTTTTCTAATGGATATTATGCCCTCTGTGAAGATAAATGTCTGCTAATTTTCCAAGAAGTTTTGTTTGTTTGTTTGTTTGGGTTTTGGTTGGTTTTTGTTTGGTTGTTTTTGTTTGTTGGGTTTTTTTGTTTTGTTTTTAAATTCTGATAGGACTAGTTCAGGAATTCTAACTAAGAATCACAAACCAAGTCTGCTGAGTCAGAACTTATTAGGCAGACTGTGACTTATCACACTTCATTTTAGGTGACTGGCATTTCAAAACTATTTGACCATAGCAGTGTTTTATAACAGTGATGCAGGGATGCTCTGTTTGCTTGTACTTCTGGATATACGTTCTCTGTTTGGTTATTTTCATAGCTAGTCTGAGGCAGTAAAGCAACCAGGGTAGGTTAACAGATCTACACCTCAAGGAGTGTATTATACTGGAATCTTATTCAGACTCATAATCAAGGACTGAAACCTCCTGCATTCTTATTTAATTGTTTTGCCATGGCTTTCAAGAACAAAAGAATCAAGCCAATGAAAGATATTGCTTATGCTTCATGCAACATCACTTAGTTTATGTAAATTATAGTGTATGGTCGTCAAAGCAGTGTTATTACAACTGAGAAGACTTAAGATGGTTGGTCAAATATGGATTAAAGCTTAAGGCCATGTGGTTGGTTATGTGTCATGCAAAAAGTAGCTACTGCCATGTGAACCGATTTGGAATTACTGTAGTTTGAATAATGTTAAATTGTGGATGGATATATATGAGTTTATCATGCCCTCAGTAGATCAGTTAGCCATTATCAGAACCATGACAAAAACCTGACAAACGCTTTATTAAAAGGACCCTCAAATTATTGCCCCCTTCCTTAATACATTTTTTTAAAATATGAGTATAGTAGCATATTTTAAAAGTAGCTGGTCTGATTAAACAGGAACAGGGTGCAAAGAGTTTTCAGGATAATTTTAAACGTTGAAAATTTTGAATTTAATGAATGAATACAGTCTCCTTGGAATGTAACACAAGGACAGTCCCTTCATAATAATATTTTTTCTGCTTTTTATAAGAAGAGGTGTTCTAAAATCTGATGGATTATGCTCATTACCATTATAAACCTGCAGAACAATTATTATCTCTGGTTTTTCATTTATACTTTTAAAAAACTTGAGGTTTACTTTGTTTGTGTGTATTTGGAGAGCAGATGGCTTCTTTGGTATTTAAAATGACAATAGGAGTATTGTTGCTGCCAATAGAAACCAGAAAAAAAAAAGAAACGGAGCTTTTGTACTTAATTGAAATGTCACTCTCAGATTTTGCTTTTTGTTTGCTTTTTTTAGCTCTTTTTGAAGAAGACAAAAACAAAGCAACATCTCCCAAAAGGTGCTCTAAGCAGCAAATAAACAAATGTTTATTCACTGTAAATATTTAACTTTATCATCTAAGTGTCTATGGTTTGGTCAAGAAAGGGAATAAGGCATCTCAGCTCAGACTGAGTTGAGGAAGCTGGCAGGAAGCTGAGCTGGAGCAGCTTATGGAGTGTACCCTCATCAAGTTTGCAGGTGACACCAAAGTGGAAGGACCACTTGATAGTAGCTAGTCAGAAGAGTATAGGAGCCTGGTCAGCTGGGCCAACAGGAACTTCCTGAAATTCAGCAAGGATAAATACCAAATTTTTCACTTGTGAAGGAAGGGACTCCTATAATGTTATGGCTGGGGCTTTTGAGCAGCACTGCTGAGAACTTGGGGAGATGTTGGTAGATGGAAATCTGGGCACCAGCCTGCAGTGTGCCCTGGCAACAAAGACCAAGAGCACCCAGGTCAGCACTAGGAGGTCCAGGAAAGTAACTCTCCTCCTCTGCACTGTACCTGCTGGATCACTTCTGGAGGCCTGTAACAAGTTTTGGGTGCAAGGGAGATATTGATCAGCTGGTTTCCAGACAAGGAACAGCATGGCTATTTGATAAAAATATTTCTATTACTTTCAGTAACATTTGTTGTGCCACTAGCTAAGGAAATAGTGGATTTTGGCGTAAATGTGAAACTTCTGTGTTTGGTTTTCATACTGATCATGTGCCAGTGCCACCAATATTCATTTTGTTAAACCAATAACTAAACTGAGAATGAACGGTATCTTGGTTTTTATTTATTTCTTAGCTACCTAGGTGCTTTAATCAGCACTCTGAACTATGGCCCCTGTTCCTTTCTGTAATCTGGGAACCATTTTAGTCAACAAGTACCTGATTTCTATCTAGCACAAATTCATTAAAGGCCATTTTTCCTAAAAAAATTCAAATTGTCTTTCAACATTTCTGCTGTGATAGCCTACAGTATATAGCCTTTTCCTATACTGAATTTTAGTTCCCTCCTCTCCCAGCATCAATTCAAACCTGTATCCCTGGACTTGCGAGTGAATAGGGAAGACAGAAAAATGTTCTCAGAGTTAAACTATGATTTAGTGAGGACTGGTTTGGGGGATTATATTCGCTGTCATCTATTGAAGTTTGTCCCCTTATGCAATATAATTCCAGAAACATTGGCAAGGAAAAAGAGCAAATGTGATTAGCTCAAAAATTTATCAAGGGAAAATGCTATTTTAGCCACAAAGGTAGCAGTTAGGTAGGATTGTTTCCAAATAAGAAGACAAACAACAGGAAAGAGAAGACTACACATCCAGAAACCCAGAGTGTTTCTGTTTAAGTGATGTTCTGTGTCCTTGGTCTTTCTTATTTAAAATTTGAACATTTATTGTTTGAGTGGTAGGATTTACTGCACAAAACTAACTCTTAGTACTAATGCAGAATTGACAAACTGCGCATTTATTTAGTTTAATTGCAATGTTTAAAAACTGGCTTATCAAGTAGTCTGTACTAGATTTGCAACATTAATTTATCTGATGACTGAGATGATGTACCATGTGAACAAATTGAGCAAGTTTAATAGGAAGCTGTCAGAAAAAATGTTTTAAACCAATAAATAACAATTCAGAAAGCATTTGTGATTTAAGAGTAAGTAAGGATAGGAGAAGGCTCTTGAACATAGGAGGTTAAAGAACCACTCAGAGTAATGGTATCAGAAGTGAAAGGAGTGTATTGCTGAAGAGAAACAGACTGAGGTGCCTGCTGTTTCAGCATCAGTATCAGCGGAGGTTAAGCCTTGAGGTAAGATAGAGATACATGGAATGCTTTATAGTTTTAAAACCCATAGCAAGTGTGCTGTTCTTACTGCTAAAATCACTTTAAGAGGATTGTTTCATCTGGTCACAGACTGACCCAATATCTCCAAAGGCAGTCAGTTTTACTGGATCACCATAATGAATGTATAGAGAACTCTACCCTTAGGCCTGGCTTGTGCGATTGGTTTGGGGACTTAAGAAGGTCTAAGATTTGTAAATGAAGAGTAAACTGTGTAACTGTGGCAAAGCCAAAGCATGTTTTCATAGGATTACAAACTGGATCTATGAATCCTTTAAAATCCACCTCACTGTATCCATTTCAATGAATGAAGAAAGGCGTTCAAGGAAATTGCTAATGACTAATCTATTGTAAAGTCAAAATACTAAATCAGAAAGCAGTAATTTTAAATTCTTCTAATGGAAATGGCTTCTAATTGAATAATTCTTTTTCAAAAGCTTTAAGAGGTCATATTAAATAATCTCTTAGTTGATTTACTTAATTGAGCAGCCAGAATTTCTCACAGGAGTTACTTCTAAAGTACGTGATGAAAAATATTAATTAAAAAAGTGATTGTGCTGTATCCCTGCAGCATCACTTTATATAAAGTGACATGTATTGCTTAATAATTTTAATATAAGTTCCAGTAGGTGTATAAAGACATAGCAGTATTCCCATTTCTCATAATTCTCAATAAATACAATCAGTTTACAACTTTTGTATTTCTGACTAATACTCCAAATAATGCCCATGTTATTGTGTGTATCCAGTTGATTCATCTCTAGTTACATCAAGTAACATCATTTTTAAAACCATAATATAGCAACCAGCTCTGCTAGCCTTAGGTATGTCAGGATGTCCATGTTAAAAACCTCTTCTATAGAAATTCATAACCAGTCTGAAAAACTGCTTCAGCTTGAAACCTGGCATGTGTTAGGGAGAAATGTTTTTCACAGAGTTTCAGTCAAAATGGTTTATCTATTTAATGCCAAAAAAGCTGTAACTCAAGAGTTTGTACTTAATATTGCTGTAAAGAGTATAGAATCCTAAATGCAGTCTGGCATAACTAATTTTTGTCCCTATGTCTTCACAGTTTTTTTAATGACTGAGCATACCTAGTTCTATATATAGGACAAAGTTTAAAACAGGAATTTGGTATATTGTCTTTAAAAACCCTTTACAAGGGTGAGGCTTGTAAATGAGATAAAGTCATTACTAAATAGAAAGCAGCACTTGGGAACTGAGAATTAGGAAGAAGTTTTGTTTAGCAATTTCACTGTTGGACAGTTTGAGAAGATCAGGTACTAAAATTTTATACTGGAAAGCTTTGCAGAAGCTCTGGGTTTCTTGTACCTCCACAACCTCTTTATTCTTCTACACTTGCAATAATAAACATTTGGTTCAAAAGGCCAGTTCTAAAGTGAGTAAGATAAAAGGAATTAACAAAATAAGAGGTTTTTGCATGGATGCTGTTGCATACGACCTTTTGATGACCCTAGAGTGGTCCAGCCTTGGATCTGAAGGATCCAAACAGTGAAGAGCTGATCTTTGTTTGGCGTCAAAATTCAACATAATTGAAAATATGTCCAGACCCCCTCTGTGGACAGTTTGAGAAGATAAGGTAATAAATTCTTAATTTAAGTGATACATGGGTCTCACTGTTTTCCTGTAGAGGGAAAATATTACTTAAAACCATACCTTGGTAGCTGTGGTATTTTGAGGTACAAATTTTGATTCTTTGTCATCATTGTAGTAAAAGGTATTTGAAATCACCTGGGGAATTTCAGCTGTTATTCAGATAAGTAAAAAATGTGCCACAGAGTCACTGAACCAGAGAGAAAACAAATAAATGTGATATTATAATTCAAAGATAAGGCTGTATGCAATTTTTTTATTACAATCCCAGTTATTGTGTATGGGTGCTGTCTTTCTTATACTCTTCTTCTTTTTCCAAGTCCTCTTTATCTCTGAGTCTGTATTTGTTGTACATCTTCACTGCTGGAAAACTGTGCTGATTGTTCCTTTAAAGAATTTCAGAAGATATTTTTTTCTGCCTTGGTGAATCTGCAATGCTTTTGTGCTGCTCCAGATGTAACACAGGTCTCCTTCACAGCTGTCTGGTAGCATTCCTAATCTCTCCTCCAACCAGTATAAAAGCTAACCTCTAAAATTATCATAGGTACCATTAGTATTTTTTCATTTTCTTATTTATTTTTTCAATCTTATGAATAATTTCTTTTCTTGATAATCAAATCCAAGCTCTTTTTTTTCTCCTTTTCCTGTGTTGTCCTTCATATTTCCAGATCTTCCCACCACTGACTTCCCTTATGTAGCTGTCATTCTCGTGTCTCAGCCATGGAATGCCTTTTCTATACCATTTTGAAAGAATTCCAGCTATATTATGAAATCTAATCTTCATTTTTTCAGTTACATCCCAGTATTACTGTATTTCTCTTTTCTTTTCTCACCTAGCTACTAGGCTTTTTTGCTTAATTGTCGTTCTCCCACCCTCACTCACTGTATCTGAGTTCAAATATTTAGGGTTTCTCTTAGCAGGATTCCTTAGCTGCTAGTATAAAGCCTGGACATCTTAGGATGAAAATGCATTTCACTTTTGCAATAATCACATAGAGTTTTGCCACCCCATCACTTTCTAAATATAGTGCTATGTCCAAAATATCCACCCTCTCCTCCCATGCATATGCTGTTAAGGGCCTTATGGGTCCTCTAACAATTGAGTATCAGGGAAGCATCTCCTGGCTTTGATCAGTCTTTGAACAGCAATGAAAGGAATTCAAGTTGCCATCTAGTCCAGTCCTTTATCCTGAATCAAAATTGTCACCTGACATACTATTGTAGTTTTGTTGTTCTGACCAATGTAATGATTTGTTTCTCTGTTACTCATCATGGAGTCATTTAGGCTGGAAAAGACCTTCAAGATCATCAAGCCCATCTGTTAACCCAGCACTGTCAAGTCCACCACTAAACCATTTCCCTAAGCACTACATCTGCACATCTTTTAAACTTTTTAACCTGCCCAATTTCCCTGGGCAGACTGTTCTAATACTTGGCTGTCCTTTCGGTGAATAAATTTTTCCTAATATTCAATCTCAGCATCTCCTGCTGCAGCTTGAGGTTGTTCCCTCACACTGTGTTTCTTGTTACTTAGGAGGAGAGATTGACTCCCACCCATCTACAACCTCCTTTCAGGTAGTTGTAGAGGGGGATAAGGTTCTCACCTCAGTCTCCTTTTCTCCAGATTAAAAAATCTTAGGTTCCTCAGCCACTCCTCATAAGACTTGGGCTCCAGACCCTTCACCAACTTTGTTACAAGAAGACTTTTTGTCGTTTAACAGACATTAAAATTTTTCTAAGCAGCAGTTGTCTCACATGAGTCTTTCTTCCATGTGTATTTTTCCTTAGAGTTTTTATTCAGACTCAATAATTTGCACAACAAGCATCTCACAGACAAAATGACACATCAGCTCTCCATCCAGGAGTTGAAGCATTGAGTGAGCCAACAGACTCACTCAATGTTTCAGCTCAATTTTCATCTACTTGCAATTAAAAAAAAGGAAAAAGTTATTAGTTAGGATGACATTTTCCCTAAATTTTTAAACAGGATTTTTATTTTCACAGCTTTTTAAAAATTAGTTTTTATCAAAAGACAGAAAGCATATACAAAGACATAATTCTCAACACTCATGTCTGTTAAAATATCTTTCTTTTACAACACCTTAATAGACAAATGACAACTATTTATTTCTAATTTATTTTCCTGTAACAATGGTCTATGTAGATCTTCTTTCTCTTTTTATTTTCTTTGAAGTAGTTTGATTTTGTAACCCTAAAAGACAATAATAACATTTCAGACAATTTCAGTTGGTAGAAAAATTTTAGGCATGGGTGGTTTTTTCCCATTGGGTTTCTAGATTTGTAGTTATGGGGATATTTGAGAGCATGAAGCAACATTTTAGGTCTCAAACCTTTTCCTCTAGTTTCCATGTTCTTTAACTTTCATAATTTCAGCTTTAAATGTCAAAAGAAGTGATGTGAAATAAGACAGCAAGTGCACAGGGAAAAAAAGTGAAATATACAGTCAGAGAAGTTTATCCTGAGAAATTTTGTAACAAACTATCGTATTGAATTTAATTCCTAATAGAGTTGTGCTATAGAATACAATCAAAAGGCTATACAATTTCTATTATCTCTAGTTTTAGCAGAATAATCAGAAAAAGTGACAACAATCTCAAAATCACTTTTTTGTGGCATAATTACTATAAACTTGATTTTAAAGTGTTTTTAAAGTATTTTGATAAGATGTATAATACTAAGTTAATTTTGAATTTGACGCTAAAAACAGCACTAAGAATTAAATTAGTACTGGTGAGATTTGCAAATTAAACATTGGACAATATGAACTTGTAATAATTTTGTTACCTTTTCACTTTGTAATGAATGGTATCTAATTTCATTTTATGTATATAAATTTCATAATGTAAGTAGTACTATTGCTACTAATAAAGCAAGTAGGATTGAATTTTATGTTTTAAATTAAATTATATTCATGAGTCTATTAAGGACTATAGTTTACATAAAAGAAACAACCCTAAAGTAAGGATAGTTTCAGAATTATTTTTCTTCCTTAAGAACTCTGCAATTCATGTCACAAGTCAGTAACTTAAGCAATTCTTACCTGTTCATGGAATTTATTGGGCTGAGGTAAAGATGCTAATGTAAATGGAAGATTTTCTTTAATGCACTCTTAGGTGAACTTTGAATTTCCAACACATTCCACATTCCAACATGTTCCAACACATTCCAATACATTAAAGTATTTCTACTTTAAATGTATTTGCAAGTGCTCCATTTTGTGTGTTTCCAAGTACTCTTCAGTGTTAGAGAAGTTTTAACTTAATAGTTCAAACTAGATGTTGCATTATGTTTTATATTCTGAAGTTAAAAATGTTGCTCATCTATTTTTGTAGTCTTCGTGTTCAAACTTGCCAGTATTTTAAATTATTTGAGTGAGGAGAGAGGGCTTTTTAAATGTTTCTTTCATCTTTCTCACATGCTATATTTCCATTAGAAGTCCTTTTGTCTGCATATGAAAAGGCAGATGGATAAATATCGGTATTAGGTATTATCTACTAAAAGTGAATTGAATAAAAAAAAATTCTTATATTGATTTCTTTCCTTTATCTTAGTAATTATTTACCTCTATAAATAAGAAAATTTATCTGAACGTCAAAGAGAATTTGCTAAATAAAATTTGCTACAGCTGTCCTCATAATTTATGACATTGATTGACTGATTGAGAAAAGAAACCGAGTATAAATTTAAGTTACATGATTTAAGAAAAAGTTACACCACAAGTGAAAATAAAATGTTTTAGTACGGGAAGGTTAGTTTGGTATATGACAGATCATAGGATTCAAGGTTTTGGGAGGTTTTCTAGCATTCAGAACAAGCACAGATCAAATCTACTACAAAATGCCTCGAAGTAATAAAAAGAGAATATTCATGTATCCATATGATTCCAGTTTTCATCAATATGAATGACTCAAAGGGCAATGCTGATACATGAAGGAATGGATATAAGGTGGTTTTGAATACTAAAATTGAATATTAAAATATTTTTTCTTATAATTCAGATAAAATATTTTATCCCTAATCAGAGAAGTCAGATACTGCCACAGTGATACTGAAGGAAGAAAGATTCTTAATTGTTTTAGTCTGAAAAAAATTCTATTATGTTGCTATTTTTGCTAGCAAGATGTTGCATTGCTTGGCTCCATGGTTTTCAGTCTTAAATGTTGAAGATGTTAGAAGTTAATACAAATTTCTGTGACTGTCTAGCAAGACCAGGGTAAGGGATGGCTTTTTTGACATCATCACCACTGATTTAGAAGGAAATTCTCAGGTGTCCAAGTGGACTGTTTTCTTCATCTTATGATGATCTAAAAATAGTTGCATCCCCTGTATGGTACTCTGAGATACCTCCTTGTTTCTGGACTAGAATGATTTTTGGAAATTCTTTGAAAGAGCTATTAATAGATTCCTTTTTTGGGACACTGACATTGTACTAGAATTTTTCATGATGCTCAATTTCTTTGGATAATAGTGTTGGAGACAAGGATAAGACAGATTCTGTGTTAAATTGTTGAAAGACATTGTACTGGACAACAGATGGTGTGACAGCTCTCTGCCAGACTCTCTTTTGCCAGTTAGAGATTACAAGTATTTCAACTCCACTTCATTTTTACCAATTTCTTGCAATGTTTGAAATCATTATAGCTTATCAAAGGTGATATCTTCCTTGATATCACCTTTGATAAGCTTTAACACGAACCTTGATTTAATTTATAATGTAGGAAAGTAGTGATATATTGCTAGGGCTTTCACTTTCCTAAGTATGAACCACGATGTCTTTCTTGATCCTCTGGAACTTTCACTGTTCAATCATTTCAATTGATACTATTTTCCTAGTTCGGAGAATCCAGCCGTTGGAAGATCTGGCAGTTTGTCCATTGCAAATGGAAATAAATGAAGACAATTTCTCTCGTTCTCTGCTTTTTGAGAAGGCATAGTTTTATGACTTCATAGGTCTTATTTCTGTATTGCAGCTACTAAGGAGTCAGATGGTGATATTCAAGCTACTTTTAAATAAGGAACAATTTGTCTTTTGTAAATTTTTTAGAATTGTCTTGGTTTTATTTTTTTTAATACATTTTTTTACTACTTCTGATACTCTCTCTTTGAAGGTTTTTCTGTCTGTAGCTAACAAGAAAAACCACAGAATCACAGAATCATTTAGTTTGTGAAAGGTCTCTGACACCGAGTCCAACTTCTGACTGATCACCACCTTGGCAACTAGACCTTGGCACTAAGTCCCCCATCCATTGTTTCTTGAACATCTCTATGGACGGCAACTGCATCACCTCCCTGGGCAGTCCATTCCAGTGTTTAACAAAACTTTCCATGAGGAAATTCCTCCTGATGTTTAACCTGCACCTCCCTGGGTACAGCTTGAGGATGTCTTCTTGTCCTCTCCCTTGTCTGGGAGAAGAGGATGACTCCCACCTGGCTACAGCCTCCTTTCAGGTAGTTGTAGGGAGTGATCAGGTCTTCCCTGAGCCTCTTTCTCCCCACTGAATAACCCCAGATCCCACAGCTGCTCCTTATATGCTAAAAATTTTCACTTGTCTTTTATCTCCTTTTCCTGTTAGATATTTTTAATTGGAAATTTGTATGATCCTTCAAGACAGAACTGGTTATATCTGATTATTTAAGTTACCTGACTATGAAAGTTATAAAAACCCAAGAAGACTTTCAAAGTATCACATAACTTTTAGACATGTGATCTCGTAATGAAATTTTTAAAAGTACCAAATGATGGAAGTAAATATTGACTGAGCTGGTCTCTAATTTTTAATTTTCAGACTATGACTGTGACTTCAAAATACAGTGGCAGTAGTAACAGACAGTATGACTTTTCCTTTTGTCTAAAACTGTCTACATTCTATAAAAGTACTGTGTTAAAAAAAAGAAGTACCAGAATCACCTTCTGTATTGAACTGTGCTGCCTGCCTATTTACACAGTGAAAAATAGACAGTTGACACTAAATACATCCATTCCATAACTATTTCTTTTTACTTTCAGAGGCATACACATTTGACCTGTACCCTTTCCATCTGATCATACAGAAAGGACATTTCTGTGAACCATTCTGGCAAATGAAGCTGACCTTAATCTTATCCTGGGTTTCTTTGCCTTTAATATCTTATCCTTGTGACAACCTTCTTCTGCTTCAGATACCTTTTCAATTATGAAATGCAGAAAATTCAGCCAAATAACTTACATGCACAAAATGCACTGTGGTCATTGGTACTGAGCAATGCTAGGCAGAAAAATACTGTCATTTTTTTAATGTCTTGTACATCAAAATATTATGGAAATGCTTAATTACTATAATTTTATACAAAAAAAAAATATTTTTTATATAAATAAAAATATTGAGTTTCTGTATTGATCTAAATATATTATTCTGATAGCAATTCCAGGTTTAATGAATCAACATGTTTTAATGTAAAAAACATGTGCTAAACAACCTCCACTCATTTCTGCCTCTGGTTTATCTCATTATGTCTGTTGTCATATCTTTTTTTCCTTTCTCCTAGCCTGCATGTTCAGGACTTCTGATGGTTCTTTCCTGTGTCAGAAATTTGGAAGATGGCTTTTTACTATCTTTGTGCAGTACCTGCAAGAGTGGGCCTTACAATATTTAGATTATTTAAGTATTTCAGCAGTAAAAAATGGGTAGGTAAATACCAAGGTATGTGACATAAAATAACCTAAAAGAGATTTCAGAGCCTAAAACAATTCAATGAACCAAAAACAGTCATCATATTTTTTAGGTATAATCTTGAAAAAAGGCAATAAAATTTATCTTTCTTAACAGGACAGGATGACTGCCAGCCTGAAAAGTGAGCTTCACAGTAAGATAGCTATCATCCATTTTAACTTGTTTTTCTCATAAGGATAGATCAGCTGAAATCATCTGCTCACCGCTGCAGTCACCTTCTGCAGACAGTTTAGCACATGGCGCTTGATGTATAGAAAGATTCAGGTAGAATGTCTGTTTGACACGTTGAATTTTTAGGAAGCTGTTCTGTAAAAGTTGGATCAGATCTGAAGAACCTGTCTAGTTTTTGCAGATATTTGGAGACAATATGTTCGTTTAGGATTAGGACATGGGAATGCACAATTTATGAACAGATCCTGCTATTAAATCCTCCCCTCTAGGTTTATATAGCAAAGAGAAAAACAGAAAGCTACTGATGATGAGCTACTACATGTTTTATAAATTCATTAATAAATATTTCACAATGTGATAAAAGTATATTATCCCAGTTTAAATAATACCTTACAAATCAGTCACTGCCAGCTGCGAGAAGTGATTTGTGAAAGTAATGGCTTCTGAAATAAAGAAAATTAACATACCTAAATCATTGAGCTAAAAGATTAGATGCTAGTTTTGTTAGTAATGTGCTGGCAGCAAATTGATTGCTAGTGATTTATATAATTCTGGAATTTTTGAAAAGAGAAAAGGAATCACCAATGTTGCTCTTCCAAGGATACTATGAATGACACTTTATTTGGCCATAAGATGGATTCCTGCTGCTGTATCTCTGAAAATATTTATTAGCATGGCAAAATTCTTACAAGCCATCTGTTTTTCTGGACTTTGGCTATTGTTCTCTCCTTCTACTGCAATTCAATTTTAAACTTAAATTTAGATTTAATTACTATATCAATAGCAGTGACATCAAGGTCATTATTTTACTTATGTTTGGATTATTCTGGGTTGATAATTGTAATAAAAAACATATGAAACACGTTATCCTCAATCATAAGGAAAATTATCTTTTGGAAATCAAAACAACAAAAAAATTTTGATCTTTTTGTGTAGTGAGAAAGGCAACAGCTCACACTTGAGTGGTTTTACCATACGAACATTTCCTTTATATTGAATCTTATATGTGTTGTGTCATTATACATAATAGGTAGTGACAATCTCATAACACATATTTATGCTCTTGCTCAACTTTAAACTCCTGCCACATGCCTTATGTTAGATAATTACCTTCAAAAATGAACTTTTCATTCATAGTGTATGTGTTCTTTTCTCTGCACAGATGTCTTAATTTCCTTTGTTGTTTCCTTGGACGTTTTTTCCCTCAGTTGTGCTTTAGTTTATTCTTCTTTGCCTCATTGCTGAGGTCAATGCTCTTAACAATTTTGTGTCACACCATGTTAAAAATAAAGGATAATACACAGGTGTCTTAGTACAGTATTTGTGTATTTGTTCACATGAATATGAGCATAGTTTTAGTCTACCCTAAGAAGCCTCTTGATGACATTCAATGGCACAGACAAAATAATCCAAAAGCAAAAAAAATTCCTAATATTAGCATCAGCCACACAACTTTGAATTGGCTTTGGAAGCCTCAGATCTCTTTCCCCACTGCCCCCCCTTTTTTTACAGAAATCTAGAGAAGACCCCATATTAACATGATTAATTGAAAAATTAGGGATGAATTGACAGCTCAGACTAAAATTCAGTATTTTTATAAACTGGAGATTAATTCAGACTGTTCATTTAGAAAGTGAACAATGCTTAGAAATTCTAGGTGGCATTTATATCATTAATGATAATTGTACCTCTTCCATCTGTCTCTTCTTGTGGCTAATGGGCTTTTATCACTGCAGATGTGTCCCATTGATACATGCTGCCAGCCAAATGAAGGCGAAACAGGAGATAATGAAAGAATGCACATTTTACAGCTAGAAGAGAGGCTACTGAAGTTATGGACCAAAGGTTTTTTTTCTAAAAATCTATATATGGATAATTATATCTTATATGGATAATTATATCTCAAAGCTGAGGAGTACTGTGTTATGTCTAAGATCTATAGGAAGCAAGTTGCATTTTATTTACACATTTTTTATTATTTTCTTAATTTTGTACACACGTATTTTAAACTACTGGCTAGAATTTCTATTGCATTAGATTTTCACTGTTTCACCAAGTCAAAACTTGGCTAATGCCAAGCAAAGCATGCCTAATTCCTTATTTAGAAGTCAATTAGTATAGAGAGAACACTGAAAATCTATGTACGTCAAAATTTAAGTTATTGTTATGAAAATACTTTTTGTATTTGTGTTACTTTTTTTGTAACACATAATGTCAGGCACAGATATGATTTCAAAATTCTGCAAAGTTAAAAGTAAATTATGATGTGAGAATATTTGGAAGGTTGACATGGTTTTACTGATGAGATAATAGTAGGGCATAATTTCATTCAAGTGGCTCTAAATTATGATGTAAAAAGGTCCCTCCCACAATGAATACCTCTGCTTTTTCTAACTCAACAACTGCTGGCCATAGACACAGTTACTGGATTTCTAGTGTAGGCCCAGCTTGAGAGCTTCCATAATGAAAACTACCCTTTTCCATGGGAGATTTGCTTATGATAAAATTCCAAATGAATTCCAAAGCTGAAGGTGACTTAAATGTCCAATTTCACAGATTTAAATAATATCTGTATCTCTAAAAATTTGAAAGCACCTAGCATATTTTCCAGCTTCATCTTGTAGAACTGTGGACTAGAAAAGATTTTTTGGTAAAACAGAAGTAATTGTGTTTTCTGGAGTGTTTTTATATGTAAGATATTATGTATAATTTAAATACAGTAATTTTTTAATCTGCATGAGCATAACCATATGAGTATTTTTAAAGAGACTAAATTAAAATGCTCCATTCTTGAAATAGTTATGTTATACTTTTATTATAATACTTTTACTATATACTTTTACTATAATAAAGTGAAATATCCAGGTTTTAGTTCAATAGTAATGGTAGCAATTCAGTGATAGCATCTAAAGGAGTAATGAATGTTAATCGAAGTAAATGATAGAAGAATTCTTAAATCCTTTTTAAAAGGATTTTAAGTGATTCTTAAAACACTGCAGTGCCTTTCAGAAATTAAATTGCTCAAAGTAATAACTCAAGCTTTTACAATCCATTGCACTCTGACTTTTTCTTCTCCATGGAGTTTGAGTTCCACTGAATTTCAGTTTGATTCCTCTCTTCTACTGAATTGTCAACATTTTTCCAAAAGTTTTAATACCACCTCATGTACAATAGAGTATCTATTAGGAAAGAGAGAGCAAGATAGCAATAAAGCAAGGTACTGAAGAGGTTCAATCATTCATATAGAATCCTAGAATATGACTTGCTTTGATGGATTTGGACTATCTAGAGGAATATGTGCTTATCCACAGGCATGAAACATGTGCCGTGAGAAGCAGGTACAAGTGGGTAAAGTCCCTGTGTTATGGGGAGCGATGGTTGAAATATAAATATGGGGAGGCCTGGCAGATTGATTACATCAGGCTGCTGCAAACCTGCAAACCTGCAAAGGCAAGTGCTACTTGCTTATAGTGGTGGAAACCACCACTGGATGAATGGAGTTGTACCCTGTGCCTCACATATATGTCTATGTCTATGTCTATGTCTATGTCTGTGTAAGTAATTTAAAGGTATAGGACCTGGGCATGACATAAATAGTAAAATATAAGGGGTGGCTAATGTTCTCATTGCAGGAAGGGGCAGAGCTTAGTTTGCCTGCAGTTTAATTAATAGTTGGTGCTAAACCACCACAAATATTTACAAAGTTAAATTTAATCTAACAATAGTAATTTTAGTACCTTGGTATTTTATACAAATTGTCAAAATCATGGCTGCTGTATGTAACTCTGCTGTTGGCTGCTGTATGTAACTCTGCCTTTTCACCTTTAATCACAGGTAGAAGTAAGAAATAAGGGAAAATAAAGTTAATTTTTTGAAACAAATATTTTTAATAGCTTTTCCTAAGTACTGGTTGTTCAGTTTTTCTTCTAAGTAATTTTCCATTTAATGCCTTGAACATTTTCTGTAAAAACCTGGTGCTCCTCCTTCACAGCAAGTTCAATTGAGTCTCAAAACTTTCAGCACAAGGTAAAAGCTGCAGCAGAGTATGGTGTAGCTGCTGTATGCGAGAGATAAAGAGATTATCTGAAAAAATGTAAGACCCAGCTTAGCTGATTTTTGAGTGTCATCCCATAACTGTTTTGCTTCCCATTCTCCATCCCAAATAAGAACATATAAAGCTAATGGAAACATAAAAGTAGCTGAAAGATAAAGGAGAAGTGTGTTGAAAGTTTTAAGTGAATCTAATGCAAATGATGAAGCATGATTTTGTCAAACAAAATGCTGAAGCAAATGCATGTATCTCTAGTGAGTATCTCTAAGTCTGTGAGGATGAAGGCTTTGTTCTCATGCTAAAGAAAGCTTATTCTTTTGAACTTAATGTATTCTTCTTTTTGAAATGACTGACTTTTGCAAACAGATTAATCAAAACTTCCCTAGTATATAGGAATATAGATTGATAAAGAACTTGTATAAAAAATGTATTTTTTCACTGAAAATATTGAATATGGGGTGTAAAGAAAATTCAGCCTTATTTATCCCAAATAAAAATGAAATTTATTGTCTCAGTCAACATTTATAGGTAGTAACATGTCATTTAACTCTTTCATGGTGTGAGGGGTTGTGTTTATTTTCTTTTAAACATGCAGTATTGTAAATGTACTTGCTTATTTTCTGCAAATTCACTTATTGGTGAATTGTTCATCTTTTCAGTAAGATGGTCACTTCACTTTTTTCTTCAGATATTTTAGACTCTAAGGGTGTTAGAAGCCTCAGCCAAAAGGACTTAATTATTTGTTAACTGTTTAATGCAGCATTTAACTTCTGGATGTCTCAACCCTAAAGCAGAATTCCAATACTTATGGCAGAAATTGTATTCCCTGTAGTGTCTGAGTAGAGTGAGTATTTAGCTCTTCTAGTGAGCAGAGCAGAAAACTATGAAGAACTAAACACTAGGAACCCTAAAAATTTGTCTTAAATTTCAAGCCCCATTAAGTTTAGATAAACAATTCTCATCTAGATGGAATTATCTGGCCAGCCTGAGATAAATGTCCTGAAATTATCTGCTCAGAGTAGATGGGTCTATCTCTTATTTCAAGCAGAGGAGAAAGTTCTCGCAGCCTTTTTGACATGTTCAGTGACAGTGGTGGCAGTGAGAGCATACTATCTCTGATTCCTACATTAATAATTTTAGTATGTGGAAATGTGAGCAAAATTGTTTCATCTTCAGCATAGTAGGTATAAATGTAGAGAAAATCTCTCATACTTCCAGACATGAAGATGACTAAGGAGTTGAAGCATATGGGAATAGGCTGAGAGAGCTGGACTTGTTTATATGGGAAAAGAGAAAGCTGAGGGGAATCTTTTCAATGTATTTGAATACCTGATGGATGGTAGTAAGGAAATTCCAGTAAATTGCATAAAATTCCAATTAAAAAAAAATACTGCTAGTGGGGTAAAGCCTGGAAACAGATTGCTCAGGAAGGTTATGGAGTCTCCATCTTTGAAGGTGTTCAAAAGCCATCTGGATTTGGTGTTGAGTGACCAGCTCTACATGGTCCTGCTTGTGCAGGCCAGTTGGGCAAGGTGACCTACAGAGGTGCCTACCTTAGCAATTCTGTGATTCTGTTACTCTGTAATTAAATAGAACACTGAGCTCAGTAAACACTCTCATTTTGGGCTTCCTCCGGAGTATTGGTGCTTACTTTGTTGTAAAGAAATAACAGCGTGCTCTTTTAGCATGCTAAGCTTGCAAAGCTACGTTGATATAAAACAAAAACTGATTCCAAAACAGACCAGTCTCCATTCCCAGGACAGTGAGTACACACAATAAACACTTATGATTTCTTAAGAAAATGGCTAATGTTTCATCTAAATGCTGGTTTGATGTCTGATCCAAACCACAAAGATCAGAGCCTTGTAAATTTGCAAAATATCCTGTTTTGAGCATATTGAGCATTCTTGGAATTTGGGAAACAGAAAAAATGTATGAGTGGAAATATCTGTCAGAGTGAGTACCATCTTTTTGTTGTCTGTAGACAGAACAAAGGTTTGGTCTTTCATCTGAAATGAGAAACTTGATTAGATCTGTGAACTTTTAATTATCATTTCAATCAGGCCTACCTGGAAAATTGCAAATGCATCCTAATACTGCACATTTTTAATAAATACAAGATATAATAAGTGAGTCTTACATTCAAAGGATGTAAGAGTACTTACTTACTCATAAGATATATATACATTTTTGTCTGAAAAATAAATTTGTATATTTTTGTCATTTCTCTCAATGTTATTTGGTTTGCATAGGTAAGTCTTGTGTAATCATTTTTTCCCTAAGGAAAAAAAATAGCTCAGCATTATCGTCATAGTTCATCCCACATGTTGTTAACTTTCCTTCAAGATTTATTATCTGGTGTCTGATGGCCTAATTTGTTATTTCTGTTCTATAGGAACCAAAATAGTGTCTAAATTATGGTGCATATCCCACCAGTAAAATCATTAGAAAGAAAAAAAACTAATCGAGGATTTGTTGATATTTTCGTTCTAGATACTTGGATTTTGTGTGTGTGTGTTTTAATGAAATTTCTAAAGAACTGATTTGCTTTTACTAATAGGTTGTAGTCCTAGATTCACAGAATGGTTGAGTTTGGAAGGGATCTCTGGTGATTACTCCAAACCTGCTGCTCAGATCAAGGTCTGCTCATGTCTGTGTCTATTTGGGTTTTGAATATGTATGGGAATTGAGATTTTACAACCTCCCCGAACAACCTCTTACAAAATTTGACCATGTTTGCAGCAAAAACAGTGCCCTCCTATGTTCAGAAGCCATTTGCTTTGTTTCAGAATTTGACCATTTCCTCTTGTACTGTAGTGGACCCACTGAGAAAACTCTGGGTCCATCTTTGCCTCCTTCCATTAGTAAGATCTTCCTGTGTTTTCTCTAGGCTAAACACTCCCAGCACTCACAGCCTCTCCTCATATGGCAGATTCCTTAATCATAGCCCTTTGCTGAGCTTATTCTAGTAAATCCATGTCTCACTTTCTTGGGGAGGCCGGGTCTGGACCCAGTGCTCCAAATATGTCTCACTGGGGCTCAGTAGAGGTGAAGGGTCACCTTCTTTAAACTGCTGACAATGCTCTACCTAATGCATCCAAAATGCTTTTGTCCTCTGCCACACCACACATGTTCAGCCTGTGGTCCACTGGAATACCCAGGGCCTTTTTGTTCTACTTTTGTTGGGAGCACCTACTGAACAGCAGTGCTACTGAATTTTTTTGTCACATCTGAAGTCCTCTACAACTCTGTGTTCTGATATTTTTACAAGAATTATGAACTTTTCCCTAGAAACTGAATGTTACAACTAGGACTTTCCAAAAAGTCACTTCTATGTTAAACTAACAATTTACTGGTGTGAGGATGCTGTCACCAGTAGAGATGGAGATTTTTGAGAAATACACTGTTTGAGACTGTAACCATTTCTTAGCAAGAAGATTTGGTGTTCTAGTTTTCTTGTAGGTTTAATAACCTCCAATGAATTTCCCATCCACTGGTCTTGCTTTGAATACATTTGAAGTTTTATCATCCACAGTATGCTATGAGTGGATAGCATAAGCATACACCTAGAAGCTGTATGAGTCACTTTACTTTTTGGTTCTTTTTTTTCTGAATCTGCCATATTTCATTCAAGATATCTTTTTAAACTGATGAGACAGCAAATGAGTCAGGTTTTAACAGTTTATATTTTAGAGATGTTTCTCACTGTCTCCTAAAGCCCAGTCATCTCTTCTTTAGACTTAACCATCCTACATTATTACTCACCTTCCCCTGTATGTAATGTAAAACACAGTAGATAAAGACATATAATAGTATGAGTTAGACAGAACTTTTTAAAGATCATCTATTCCAACCCCCTGTCCTGAAGGGGCATCTTCAACTTGATCAGATTGCTCAGAGCATTATTCATATCCAGAATACATAAATAATGCATTTAGGAAATCTTCATTCATGGCTTGTTTCTTCAAGAGACAGTGCTATTTTTGAGTTTTAAACCAAGTTCTTGGACATAAAAATGTCAGTTTCTTCTCAGTGAAGAATAACTATGTTCATTAGCATATCTTTGAAACTGATTTGAAACAAGTATTATACCATATTACTTTGGTACATGTTAGTTTGTTAGTCTTGAGGAGGATTGGGTTTCCCTATGTGGTAATTACTGAGGATTTAGTGTATTTGCAGAGAATGTTAATGTACACTGAGAAATGGGGGACATGATCTTCTGGAAAAATATACAGATTCTGGGATATTTTTACTATGTTTCATAAGAGTTGTCACAAGATGTGAGGATTCATCTGAATTCTTGAGAACTGGATGGTATTTGAAAATGTATGTTATTTCTTCAAATCCTATCAATAACTTGCTTCCATTTTTATCCTTAATCTACCTCAGTGAAAATATCCCAAAAGTTCTTCAATGAGAAAGTTGTTATCCATCTAGAACTTAACTTCTAAATACCAAATATAGATCTCTATTTTCAAAACAAGAGAGAAAAATTACCTGAAACAGCCTTTGGTATACCTCCATATGGCACAAACCCCTAGTATTTCTTCTGGCTTTTTTCAGTATATAGAGCATGTCTGAACTTCATGCTCCAGGAAAAACAGGCTGTGTAATAGTTTAATTTAGGCTAGAATAATTTAGAACACTGTTAAGGCCAAAATGAACACAGATTTTATCGAACTGAAAGGGTTGAAATCTTTGTCTTCATTAATGATGTACCTTCCTTGAACAAAGCTTGGACAGGCTTTTATCTTATAACGTCAGTGTTTTCTTCACTAAACTATTTAGAAAATGACATATATATGTATGTAATAAGGACTGTTATATAGGTCTCAAATTATTCCTACCAGCTCACACAAAATCATACACAGAATCACTAGGTTGGAAGAGACCTTCAAGATCATTGAGTCCAACACATGCCTTAACACCTCAAGTAAACCATGGCACTGAGTGCCACATCCAATCTTTTTTTAAACACATCCAGGGATGGTGACTCCACCACCTCCCCGGGCAGACAATTCCAGTACTTTATCACTCTTTCTGTGAAAAACTTTTTCCTAATATCCAACCTATATTTCCCTTGGCACAGCTTGGGACTGTGTCCTCTCGTTTTGCTTACTGTGTTCTCTTCAGTTGCTGCCTGGAGAAAGAGACCGACCCCCACCTGACTACACCCACCTTTCAGGGCATTGTAGAGAGTGATGAGGTCACCCCCGAGTCTCCTTTTCTCCAGGCTAAACATCCCCAGCTCCCTCAGTTGTTCCTCACAGGGTTTGTGTTCCCAGCCCCTCACCAGCCTCGTTGCCTCCTCTGGACGTGCTCGAGCGTCTCAACGTCCTTCCCAAACTGAGGGCCCAGAACTGGACACAGCACTCAAGGTGCCCCTCACCAGTGC
>VXAX01004665.1:603570-697613 GCA_013399835.1 Leptocoma aspasia
ACAGACTTCCAGTAGGATGTCAGCCTTGTTGGCCTTCCCCTTAATTCTTACCCATAAGCATTCAACTCCATCTTCGTAAGTTTCAATACCTATGGTGTCAAAAGCCTCCTTAATATAAAGGGCCACCCCTCCACCTTTTCTCCCTTTCCTGTCTCTTCTGAAGAGCTTGTAGCCATCCAGTGCAGTGCTCCAGCTATGTGAGTCATCCCACCACATTTCTGTGATGGCGACCACATCACAGCTTTGTTGTTGCACCATGGCCTCCAGCTCCTCTTGTTTGTTACCCGTGTGTGCATTGGTGTGCATGCACCTCAGCTGGGCTGCTGATTTCACCCCTAACTCAGGCTTACCACCCTTGGGCCTGCTTCCAGAGAGCCCACCTGCACCCCCTTGTAGCTCACATATAGTAGGTACTACAGTTGTACTCTTTGAAACTGAAACCTGACAAAAGATGTGCATTTACAAAGTTATATAAAGAGAACCTAGGATAAGATATGGAGGATTTTTTGGTGCAAAGTCAATTAAGTTATTTGGTTTTGTAGCATTGGGAAAGCCTTTAAAGCTGGTATGTGAAGAAAGTGAAATATGGGATATTGAGGTAATCAGAAATAAAGAATTTTTTTATGTCATCAAAGACTAGTTGGTGGCCCACGTAACAAACTCATAGTTTCTTCTTTTTAAGAAGAACTTTGTGGTACTTCTTAAAAAACTAGTTTTGAACTCAAAAGTAAATTAATATGCCATAATTACAGAATTATTAGAATAGGATATGCTGGTCCTTTTCATTCTTCCTGAGCATTACCTTTCCAGAACAGCTTTCATATATTTTGAAATACCAAATATGAAAAACAAAAAAGTTATCTTTGTTTTTGCCTTTCTGCCTACCCATACTACAGGAAACCTGCTAAGGCAGTTGAAGATACAGGATACATAGGCACCCTGATGCCTGCAGACATCTCCATGTTCTTACTGTTGCTCAGAATCAGGCATAAAGGTAGGTACAAAACATGGGCAGGATATTTAGCTGGCACACAGAAAAGTGCATTGCTTACTGCTACACTATTTTGTGGCTCATTTACTCCCCTTCTTTTGGGAGGAACATAAAAGGAAAAGCAGCAGCAGAGCTTCTCAGTGTGGTTGAGGGCTGACTGAAGATTGAAAGCCTAGAAATGTATCATAAGGTTAATTAACTCTATGCTTGCTCCCAAAGCCATAGGCCTGGAGTTTTTTGGTCTGTGTTTGGAAAACTTCAAATGCAAAATTACTTTTTTTCTTTTTTTCTTTTCTTCTTTTTTTTTTTTTTCTTAACATTAGGGGGAAATGGTCTCTTTTCCCTTATTCTATTTCTCAAAAGTCGTTGAAAGAAATGTGGCCAGACAGCTACTTTGTTCTGTGACTGAACAAATTATGTCTGGAATATAAATCAAATATAAAATATTCCTCTTCTAACCAACAAAATATTTGATAAAATTGTGTAACTGTGAAAAAGCAAAGCTAGAAATGGAAACTATTCTGAAGCATTAGATCATTATCTATAATGCAAAAGATGCATCTTAAACTTTGAAAAAGAATATATGGAGAAATAGGAGTCTTAGAAAAAAAGAGGGCATGTATTTTAGGGCCATAAAGCTGTTTTATTTGAATTATTTATCCAACAAGAGTAAAAGAGAGACAGTCCTTATCAGAAAAAGAAAAAAAAATCAAAAAAGCCTAAGAACATCACAGCTCTTTAAAGGGCAGATAAACTTAAGGTTTAATTTATATGTAATAGTACAAAAATGAATTTTATCTTCACTACAGATTGGGTCCATAGGACAGCATACTCTTTTGCACATGCCTGATTTATTAAATACATTTCAACTTACACGATTTTAGCTTCTTCATAGTAAAAGATTTTGCCATTTAGTTTAAGTAAAATTGGCTTAAGAAATGAGCTGCCAGTTCAAAGTTGCTTATTCAAAGCAACTGAGGAAAAATGTCCTTTCCAAGAAAGGAAATGAAAGTGACTTTTTTCCCCCTAATACATATATGAGTTCACTATTTAACTGTTCCAGTAATACGACAGGAGAATTGGACTTAGCTTCTCTCAGAGGAACAGCAGTCAGCAAAAGCCTCTTAGTCCTCTTAGCCTGAGGAATGTGTGTCTCTAACAGATTGCCAGAAAAGATTAACTGCTGCAGGTAGCACAGCTGCTGGTTCAAACAATTTTGATCTTTTTATATCTTGTGCTCATTCTGTTTCCACATGGAATTGGTCTGCTTGTTATGGAGAGCCGCAGGTAGCACAGCTGCTGGTTCAAAAGATTCCAGTCCCCTTATATCTTCTGTGCATTGTTTCTGCATAGAACTGGCCCAGTTGTTTTGGAGAGCCCCAAGGAAACCACTTTACGAAATAGTTTGCTAACCTTTTCAAGGAGTGAAATATGGTCCTACTTTTTTTGTCTTTGTAGTGGAAAAGCTTGTTCATCAAAACCAGTATTTACCGTAGTTTCTTTGCATAGTTTTTCCTAGGAGAGTAAAAAGAGATACCATTTAAAAAGCTTAGTTTAAGAAAAAAAATAAGTGTAGATACCAACCATGCCTAACTATTTCCCAGTATATACAGTCTGTGCATTACATTTTAGGCTTTAAGTAGGGTTTATGAAATCTTATGATGGTAGGAGGATGCATTTAACTTAACCAGCCATTTAGAAGGTAGATGACTAGAGTAAATTATCATCTAGTGACAAGTCAAGAGAAACAGGCAGCTATGTAATCACCCATCTTGAAAAAGATTGATAAATGGAATTAATTTACATTGTGACATGCCTATCTCCCTGCTGCTGATGTTTTGCATCTATAAGTGAAAGGTCTTGCTTTTAAATAGCTAGAGTTACATGACATAAATCACCCATTAGTTATTCTGAAATCAAAGCCGTCTTCTCATAGCTGAGCTCTGTACTGAAAAGCCTAGATGTTACTGAATGGTCTGTGGTTTGTATAAACATATATAAGCTGTGGGTGCAGGAACAACCAGAATTCTGTGTATGAAATACTAATATTGAATAAACTTGGCTATATGGTCAAGGTAATAAGATCATACACTGCTGGGTGATCTTGCCAGTTCAGTTAGATTTTTTTTTTGGCCACTTCTGGACCTTGTTTGGTTGTGCTGTGTCAAATTTGCTTTGACCAAAATGCTTGCATCATTCCTCAAGGTGCAATTTAACTTTCCTCTTAAAATTTTTTAAAAATAAGGCAAAATACTGAGGAGAGGCTGGTGGTGTAAATAGCTTTTAGTTTCTTAATAGTACACAAACGTGATGGACTAAGGAGTTTTTTCACTACTTTACCTATGTCCCCTCTTAACATAAGGCAGAATACTAAATTATTTTATCAGGCATGCCTCTCTTCCTTCTTTGAAGAGAAGCAGTTTGGAGGGGTTAAGAAAAATTAAAGATAATCAAGATGATGACCACATGTTTTCTGACCAGCATAGCTACCTGGATGTGTAAAGAATATATTGCACTCCTGCACTATTACGAAATGTCTAAGGTATTCTGAAGTCTAGATGTATAATTCTGAAATGGGGATAGCACTTTGTACCATTTTATACTACATATCTGCACTGACAGACTAAAAGCACATTTTATGTTTGTAGTACAAGAAAATCTTTGTGTGATGACTAAGGTTACTTGATTTAGGAAGAAATTAAAAAGTTGTAAACCTGTATTCTCACTTAATTGTAAGATTTAGAATATTGTCTTCATATCTTTGATGAAGGGAGGTATGGACTGAGAAATGAACAAAGGTATTTAGTCCAATATGTGTGCTCAGCATCATTACATTCTTTTGCAAATCCCTGCTGAGATTTGGGTTTAAAAGTGCCAGAAAGACCTACATAAGATTATTGTATTCATACTCCCTGTTATTGATATCTAAATGTCAGTCTGTGCTTCCTCAGATAAAACCTAGGAGACTGCAGTAAGTCTGTATTAGTTTTGGGTAGTAGATGCCAATAAAAAAACAGGGAAGAAGAGAGAATACTGCTGTGCTTGGCTCCTTTTTTGTTACCAGATTCGTTGTAGACTGAGTGTTACACTAAGCATTAAGAGAATGAAGCATCTCATTACTTGGTTAGGTTTGTCAATAAAATAGTTATAAATACAATTAGATTTTTTTCAGGAACTAGATTAGGGAAAACTCATTTCCAAGGACTGAAAATGACCCAGGAGGAAAAGTCTTTTCCTATCATTATAGTTATTCAATCTGCAGGTGAATTTTGGTATATTCAGGAGTATTATTAGTGAGACCTTTTCATTTACTGAGCAGCAGATGTGCAGTTTCACAGATACCATCCCCACAGATTAACAGTCACTATGGGCATGCTACTATTGCTTCGTAGTTGATAAGAATAAACACAAAAGAATCAGATATAAAATAAACTCCAAAGAATAGGCTATTTTTCCACTCTAAAGAGAAAGTGGCTGGTGAGGAAAGTGTGCCAGTGATGCCTTCTGAGCTGAAGAAAATGGTACATTCTTTCTCTTCAGGGCAGTTTGTGTGTCTTTTCTAATCTTCACTAGCTGTGCAGATGTTAATGACCACTTTTCCCCAGATCTCTTTCCCTAATGTTTTTCATCCACAATTCTTCAAAAGTTTCAAAAGTGTGAAATGTCAGCAAAATATTTCACATACAGACAGAATAATAGTGAAGACAAAAGAGAAACTATAATAAGCATCTGCTGCAGACCCTGAGGACTGAAGAGAGCAACAGAAAAGCAAACAAAAACACTACTGGGCAAGTATTAAAACTCAGGACAACAAGATAATTTGCTCAAGGGTGACTACAATGAGCTGGACATCTGTTGGCTAACAAATACAGGAAACTGCAAAACATCAAAGATATTCTGCAATTAGCCAAAGGATAACTTCATGATCTCGAAAGTAGAGGATGCAACCATGAAGGCAGCAAGTCTGTATTAACTTCTTCCTAGCTGGTGTGATTGGAAATCACTTACATATCAGATAACCTGTTGGTAAAGGGCCACTTTCATTTCCAAAAAGAAAAAAAAAAAAACAAACAAAATTAAAGAATAGAATGATAAATATAAATTTGTGACTTTAAAAGCATGTGTTCAGATCCCTACATATTATATGAGCTAACACAAGATTACTTTCTACATCTTAGTTGAAAATTCAGATGTTATCATAAATGTGTTTTTAGTGTATTCATAGTTCCTCTCCCTTTTTCCAGCCATTCTTAAACATGTCTTGTGCTGATCTATGTCTGGACTTAGTGCTTTTCTTAGCTTGTGCTCTTTGTGCCAGCAGCTCATAATTCATTTTTCTTGTCCAACATGTCCCCTGTTGTTTCCCTAATCCTATCTTCTTGCTTTAACAGATCTTGTTTCTCATTCTCACATTCTCTCTCAGCTGATGCACTCCAAAATTTTGTCCTGTTCTCTGTCTGATTCCTCTGTATCACTATGAAATGTCTTTTGCCTCATTAAGAAGAGAACCTAATGAGGTGTCAGACTCAGACCTTGTATCCTTGTCCAAGCCAGGGCATTTAAAGTTCTCTTAAACAAATTCAGATTTTCAGTACTTTCAGTTTAGGGCTGGACCATGTCCAACAGATTTTTGAAGAAAGTTGAGGCACAGTTTAGTAAATGACGTTTTAGTAAGTGCTGTGACCTATGAGAAGCTTGGACCTGTTAAATGATCATGTAGGCACAACAGTATAAAAATTCAATGAAATAACTCACAGCTGTGCAGTCTTTAGTGGTTTGGGTTCTTATAATTTGGCCATAATTTGGTCAAGTTCATGAAGACAAAAGAAGAAAGATAGATAATATAGAAGTTACCATTGCAAATGTCAGCTTCTGCTCCAAAGATTGGAGGCATTGAAGTTTTACAAGGAAAAGATTGCCAGCTTCATTACATTGACCAAATGATGCCTTTTTCCTTAACTCACATGTCAAAGATAGTTGAACAATTTCCACTGAAGCTTTCCCAAAACACACACCCTAGGCCAACACCAATCATGAAAAAATGCAGCACAAATGCTAAAAGTTGACAATGTTTGAAGCAGCTTTAAAAGAATTCTAAATAAATTTGACTACTAGCTTGCTTCCAGATGGTATTGACGGGAATTCTGCTTTTCAGAAACTTTATTGCAGTTTAAGAAATTCCATTCCCTTTACCTATGAAGATATTAAGCAAGGTTTTATAAACCAACAGGTTTCATTTGAAAGTATATGTATTTGTATTTTAAAAGAACTTTAAAATGTTTGAAGTACATCTAAATGTTTTGACGTGACCCTAGCTATAGTGTAGAAAAATCCCTGTTAGATTTAAAGTCTACTAGCTGAAGGACTAATCATTAACTGAAATTGAAGGACCAGTAGCAGTCCAAGGATAGCACCAGATAGATCTTGAGAAGTTCTGACCATTTAGATATGCAGCTGTTCAGAGTTTTGCCAGGCTTATTTACAGCTAAGGAATATCTTCTTTTTTCAGTTGTTTCTAAAAAATAATTGGAATCACTGCTCATGTAGGTAGGTAAATAAGCAGAAAAATAAAGATGACAGAATCTGACCTTGCCAGTTGATAGTATAAGACCAAAAGCATAATTTAGTGAAAGCTATTCTTTTAAGTAGTGCTACTTTAACCAAGACTGTATTGTTGATGTTATTAACCTTTCTTGAGACCTTTGAGAAAAGAAGAAAATCTGAAGATGCACAGTAATTTGAAGAGTATGTTATGAACCTTATAAAAGAGATCAATTTCAACAACAACCTGTCATCTACTGGCATAAAAGTAATGAAATTGGAATAGCCCACTGGAGAGGCTGCTGATGTTCCAGTTAGTCTTCATGTAATTGAAAGAATTTGGCTGTGATTGAAGCATAAATTGTATGGATATTTTTGTTAGGAAGCTTGGCAGACTACTTTAGGGAATTAATTTTCCTCTGATGGATACAATGACAAAGTTCTGTGCTATATTTCAGGAATTTTATTTCTGACATTCTTCTGTCTTACTGCAAAGAAGGAGCAACATAAAATATATCTGCTGTCTATCACTGCAATTTCTTTCTCAGGTATCTGCTGTATGAAAAATGATGACATAGCTCAAATAATCTATTTATTTCACAAAAATAAATTTTTCCTTTTAATTATTTGGGTGTTTAAAATATATTTTTAATTGTAATATTTCAGATTTTACGATCTACCAGTCACCCCTGTGCCCTGAGGAGTCATAACATTTTTTAGGGAATTATAGTGATGTCTCTGTAGAGTCTTGTGAAAAGGTCATGTATGTTAAACATGAAAAAAAAAAAGGCTTTGGTCCTTTAAAATCTGTAGTTTTGTCAAATGAAGTGACCTTACTGTAAGGTCAGAATTGAAAGTTTCAAGTTTGGCTAGATAATTCTGCATGGATAGGCTTATTGACATTTCCTACTTGTTTCTAAGAAAAAAGTGTTTAATCACATGGGAACTTAATCATTCCCCATTTGAATTCTATCCTACAAAGCATGTATTCACATCCTTAATTTTCACTTGAAATTTTATCCCACACTGAATTCAGTTAGGTTAACAACTACACTAAAGCTGATGGAGATGACCTGTTTCAAACATAATTTCATTGAAAACCTTCAATAGACAGGAGACAAAGACCTACTGTTATTTTAGATATGCTAGAAGTGAAAACCTACTTTTTATCCCTTTAAAAATTTAGTATAATTCAGTTCAACTTAATTGAAGTGACACTAGATTTATTCTAACATGAATAAAAGTAAGTCACCATCAGAGGATTTATTTAATAGGGTTAAACTGTACAAAAAAGAAGAAAGAGTATTTTTTTCCTTAGAGGCACCTTCCAAAGCTTCCCTTACTTTTGGAGAATGAGAATGCAAGAAGTCCCTTTTGATGTTTTTGTGAAATATAGATTTGAACTCAAATGGCATTTATCAGTTTGAGGGTGGAATTAGGATGAGAATTCCTATTTTTAATTGTACACAGATATAAAAATGGATAAAAAGTACCTGTTTTAGACATTTTAAAATATCTAAATATAACTTGAGAAAGTAAGAGTTTTTCAGCTTAATGATGAGTTACAATACCAGACTTAAAAAAAAAAAGAAGACAACAAGATAGTTATGATGCAGATATTATGTAAAATAGTTCATACATTGCAATTATTTGAACCATTTTTCTGATTCTTAGTATGTGCCCACAGTGTAACTATTGTTCTGTAAATGTACATGTGCTGATTATCTGCCAGTACATAACGTGTAGATGGTGGTTCCCTGTCTGTCACATTAACAACAAAAGTTTATTACTTGGTCAGGTGGCTCTAGTGCAGCACTCACTGAATAAAGGGGCACAAAGAGCTGGATATTGGCACAATTAAACAGGGAAAGCAGTCAATCAGTTATACATATCAGAGTATAAAATAATTTCCTGTTTTATAGGAACACAAAAGGTAAAAGATATGAAAAATAAGAATCACATATTTAGCGCTTTTATAAAATTATATGATGACATATTTTAATTCCAGCACTTAGGTATATTTACAATTAATCTATCTGAGTTCAGTAGGTGCTTAAACATCAAGTGAATATTAAGGATGTGAATACATGCTTGGTAGGATGAAATTCTTTCAGTAGTTCCCAGATATGCTGAGTAAAGCTGTTATGTGCCAATATCTGCAAGAGGAATGAATATGCTTTCATGCAAAACCAAATTCTTGGCCCTATTGAAAATACTGAGCATTTTCATACCACTGTAATGAAAACATTAGGGGGTTATGTACATTATATAATTTGTAATATATTTTCTCTATTTATAGATGTCTCATGTATTTAAAAGCAGGCCAGATTTTGAAGGTCAGATATTCCACATGTATTAGCACTGAACCACTTTGGTAACTTTATTCAAAAAAACCCCATGACTATGGAGTACAGAGAAACATTGATGGAATCCAGATAGGATTGAAAGAGTCCAGAGTGTTCCTGCCTGGTTATTAGGAAATACGCTGTACAGCCTTATATATATAGTCTTTATTTCTAGATATCAACTGCCATTTTATGCTTTAGAGTAAATCCTGCAGCTGATACGTGATCATGCCTCAATTTCCAGCAGGTATCAATAAGAGAAATACCAGTGTAGCAACACAGAGTAGGTTCTATATGTCTTAATCTATAAATATTATAAAGAAAGTGGTAAATCATGCCTGAGTCAACATTTTCCAGCATAGGATATGAATTTGAGAACATTTGTGGTGGGGAAACGCCAAAATTCCATCTACTACATACGAATATGAAGCAGTCCAAAGGCACTTTCCCAGTTTTTACCAACATGAAGGTTTAATAAAAAAAAATCTTTAATAACCATGCAGCAATAATGTAAGCTATGCCCTTTTACATTTTTTTAAATTGCTATTTTAAATACTCAGTTCTGATACACTGATAAAAGTACAGTGATGACAAATAATTTTGTTTGCCTTGTCTTATGTTTCTCTGTAATTTTCAGCTTTTGTTTTTGGTACATTTCTTCTGGTTTGAGAACCTGATTTCTACTTGCAATACAATTTTGATTACTTTTTAACTTGCATACTTTAATTCTTTGACATGTAGCAGAAGGAGTTGTTACAGGGATGTAGTTTGCTAGTATCTCTTTTGAGAGACACTTTTTCTCCTATAGTAAGATTAAAACCTATTAAAAATAGCTGCATTAGGTATCTGATGTGCAACTATGGAGAAAACGGATTTAAAGCTAAAAGGGTATTGTCATTTTTCCTTTTCTATCCCAAGGGTATTTTAACAAAGCACAGGGAAAGATACCAAATTTAGATAAACACTGAATTTAGATGATTAAATATATGAACCTTTTCTGTCATTTGTGTGATTTGAAACTTTTTTTCTTCTTGTTTATAGACATTAGAAAATATGTATTTTGAAAAAGAAGAGAGAAGTAACTTTAATCTAGACTGAATCTCATTAAGCCTAGATTCCATTTCTGTTTGAATATGTAGATGTAACTTCATGAAAGACTGACTGAGCCATTATCTTGTAAGAGTCTCACAGGAGGAAAAACCCTGTTGTTTTTGAAGAAATACATATTATTATTTTGTTTCATTGATTTACCTATACAAAATATTGTGAGTACAAATTATCCCAGACCTTGCACTTTATGGCTTCTAGCTTTGATTTTGAGCTGACCTAAACTGAAAGTTTTCCTATGAGTCTAAATTAAAATCAAATCTATTTAAATATCAGTTTGTCAACATTTTGATTTACAAACTGAACCTCTGTGAAGCTTTTTGAGCTCAACTCAGCTGCACACACATTTCAGTACAACGTTGAAAATACTTTTATTACTTAATATTGATTTGAATCAAGAACATTAAATAAAAGTCTTCTTAAACATAGTTAGTGTTATGATTCCATAGTCTTCTGAAATAAATGTATTCTTACTCTTATGTGTTGTTTAGAAAGCTTGGTTTCTCATAAAATCTTGCTTCAAGATATTGGAAAAAACTGCTTTAAAAACCCATCTACGCATATCAAGAACACTGAAAAGTAAAACTGCAATTACAGCTTCTCTGACTTACTGCTCTTATTGTACTTTTAAATTTCCTTTTATGACACTGCTTCTTGCTCTGCAATGAAGTATTTCATACAATAAATGGACCATGTGCTTTTCTACGAGTCATTATTAAAAGGCCATAAATTAAAAAGGGAATAAAGTATAAAATTCATGTGGGTTACTCATGAATAAGCACTTCTGATTTTATCACTAAAATAACATAGAATGGGTGAAAATAAATCTTCGGTTTAATACTTACAGAAAAGTTAATTTTAGTAAATTTACTATTGAAAATTAGTTCCACAGATTTTGTAAGAGAAGTGTTTATCAAGATTATTATTTCTCAAATGTTCCATATGAGCAATCAACAACTTCAACACTTCCTGACAGTAGAGTGTAAAGGGTATTTTTTCCACTAGATTTTAAGTAAATATTTTTTCTGAAAAGTGGTGTAGCAACATGATACCCTAAGACTATTTCCTGAGGAATACTCTTGAAAGAGAATAGCTTACTGCAAAGTATTATTTTAAGTTCCTTTTTTTGTGCCAAAATACGTATTTTTGACTGTTATACCATGTTATACTATTTTATTAATGAGGTTCTGAATACTATTTAATGAAACTTTACATATTTTTATCCCCTGCAGACCACTTCAGGACATGACCTTAAATTAGTTGAAAGAAACTGCCTTGACTTTAATTTAACTTTCATCCTAATAATTTTTTAGGATCCAAAGCTTCCAGCTATCTTCAGATATAGGATATAGGATATTACCTGATGTATTTATTGTATTTCTTTTCAAATCAGGCCTGCAGATCATTACTGAAAAGAAATGTGAACACACTTTATTTTTCCTTGATTTTTCTTAATTTTCTCAGATCTGTTTACCACTTTCATATCACAGTCTCCTCGCAACAATATAAATTATTTATTTAGCATCTTGTTTTCTCAGTATCTGTGTTTAATTCATCAGAAATCAACGTTTCCTAGTGTGACTAACATAGTTTCCAGACCAAAGTCTCAAATTCATCCGTCTTAAAGAATATGAATGATTTTATCAAAGTATTTCTGAATACCTCTGAAGGTGCATTGGCTGACAGATTCTTAGCTTAGGTATTTAATTTTGGTTTAAATCTCTCTACAGACACTTTTCTCTGGAATTACATTAATTAATATTTTTTGTCCCTGCTATAATATTTCAAGCATTACTTCTAATGACAATGGCTATTTGATTTTTTTTCCTAGTGAGATAGTGAAAATTTGTATCTTCATTAATTTACATTTATTTTTCACAGTCTGATTAGGCGTATGTGTTCTTCAGTGGTTTCTTACTGTTTTAAGTCCATTCTGGTGGAGAGTTCAATTTTTTCCATTGAGACCCTTTGTGTTGCCCAGTTTTATGGTTGTTGACGATGTTTTGCTTGGCTGTAATTGCACACATTTCTGTGAAGTCCACTTCCCAAAATGAAGTATTACCTCACATTTCAGGTCACTGATGGTATGTAAAACTGTGCTGTTGCTTCCTGGAATTAGGTTTTCCTCCTTAGAAAGGAATTTGCAATTTATGCTTCACTGAGGCCTCCTTCCTAATTCACCCACATCCCTTCTGTCTGTTTCAGATTTTGTTAAAAAGTGATGAAACAGAGGGAACTCTACAGGCTTAGGGATTCTTTGGTGAAAGTCTCCAAGCGTTGTGCTGTTGCAAAGTTTTGGTAAGAACCTCTGTCACTTTGTTTTTCCCTCAGTAAAACTGCTATGTAACTTAAGTTTCATTTTTCACTGTTTTTAAGTGTTGATTTTCTACAGAATTGGCATAATTGTATTTTTTTATGTATACTTCTTAATTAAATTAGAAAAAGGCATTTATTTTCATAGGAAATACCCGTTTGCAGTGAAAGCCACATCAAAACAATTTGCAGTGAGATTTCTGGTGGTGAAAATCCTGCTGGGGCTATATGTTAACCACAAATGGACTGTACTCTGTTTTACAGCGAATGTTTTTGTCACCCAGTAGGTTTCCTTTCAAGTATAGAGAAGCAAAGATCAGAGAATCTGTATTTAGACCCTAAAACCTGGGCAAAAGAAAAATTTCACCTTAAAAAGAATCACATAGCAAGCTAACCTGTACAAGGGGAAGGCACATAGGGAACGGCTCTTCTAGGAAACTTGGGGGTAAGGGGGCCTGCCTGCTGCTGCTGCAGAAGGGAAGACATCACAGGCTTTTACTTCTCAAAAATTCTAGTTTTGGATGACAACTTTCAGCTACTCCTGAAAAAAAGGGTGCTTCAAACTTTTGCTTTCAGCTGACGCCTGATAGTGGTGGGGAGGTGGTGTAGGGAGCACATGAGATGGGTGCAGGCCTGGAGAAGAGGTGCTGGGAGAGGGCTGGAAACCCTGATGAAGGCAGTGAGCAAGTGCTCAACCATGAAAGCGATATGGCACAGGGCAGGGCTCCTGGCACTGACCACAGCAGATACAGACAATCATCATTTACTCTTTGAAATCCAGCATGTTCTCAGCTCCTATAGAATCCAAAACAGTGGGCCATGAGCACATGTGTCCTTGTGCAACTGCTTTCATCTGCTTTGGTGTCTCGGGCCCTCTCCTCCAGGTGGGGCTTCAGGTGTGCCAGTGGCTGACAGCCATTCTGGGCTGCACTAGAGGCTCCAGGGGGTGTGGGACAGTGCACATCCCACTTTTCACAGAACTTGCACTGCCTTCCCTCACCACTCCTCACCACTCCTCACCCTCACTTCTATTGTTTTGAGCCAGCAATAATTTTCTCCAGTCTCTCACACCTGAGAAACAAACAGGAAGAACTAGAGGTCTGCATGTAGTCACAACACTGAAATATTTCTAATAATGACACAGACAGGTCCCTGACTGGCAAGGGAGCACCTCTGCTGAGAAGAACTTAGGGTTGCTGGTAGATGGCAAGTTGGGCATAAGACAGCATCTTGTCTTGGCAGCAAAGCAGGCCAAGAACCTCCTGATATGCAAAATAAAAAGAGCATATGTAGGAGGTCCAGAGAAATGAATGTTCCTTGCCTTCAGTAAAACTTCATCTAGTGACAGGGATCTATTTTAGGTCCTCTGACAGATGAGAAATTCTTATGAACTACAGCAAGTTCAGGCAAGGCACTTCATAGTGGTGAATGTTGTCAGGGTGAAACACAACAGGCATAAACTGAAACAAGTCAACAAGAGGAGCAATACTGATCTAAGGAAACAGTGCTTGCACTGAATCAAGTGATGCTCAGCATGGGATATTCGGGAGAGTGAAACTTTCCTGAGAGCTGAGCTGCCTTTGTTTCTGTCAGACAAAACACAGTCACACTGACACTGAATGTTAGACTACTGAAAAATGCGGTGTATTTCTGATTTTGGCACTTTTATCGTATTTGTTGTTATAAAGAGAAATTCAGTACTTCAATTTTGCAGTAGTTTTTGAACCATGTTTCTAACTGAGTTGAAAAGGAAAAAAAATATAACAAGACATTTCAAATGAAAAATACAACCTTAAAGATTAAAATTGGGCCTACGCAGTCTTAAGAAGGTATGACAGAGAGGGAACTTCATCAATGTCTGTCAGTATTTGAAGGGGAGGTGTCAGAGGATGGAGCCAGGCTCTGCTCGGTGGTACCAAAGCAGTAGGATAGGAGGCAACAGACAGCAACTGATGCATGGGAAGTGCTACCTAAATGTGCAGGTGACCAAGCACTGGAACAGATTGGCCAGAGAGGCTGTGGAGGCTCCCTCACTGGAGATATTCAAGAGCCATCTGGACACAATCCTGTGCCATGTGCTCTGGGATGACCCTGGCTGAGCAAGGAGCCTGGACCAGATGACCCACTGTGATCCCTTCCAACTTGACTCTTTCTGTGATTCTGTGATTCTGTGATATTTATCAGGTCCCTTTGCTACTATGAGTATTAATGGGAATATGTAAGATTTGATGAGAGTCTTTTAATTAGAGAGGTTCTAAGGGATCTGATCAATTAAATTGTTTGTTTCAAAGGTAATAGAAAGTTTTAAACATCTGGATGGTGTTGTTATCTTTAGGGTGGTTTATCTTAATTATCTTTCTCTTTGTGCATATTACTTCTATTTAAATAGGCTGAGGGAAGAAGTTGTCTAAGTTAACAACAAAGGCTGAGTTAGCTTCATTTCTTTTTGTGAAATAGCTGCAATAATGCAAGTAAACTAGGCTGCTCCTTAGAGACTAGCTGTACCATAATTTGGCTTTTTTCTTAAATGGTAGTTGAATATTAATTAGAAGTATTTTTGTTTCTTTTGAATTTATCAGTAACTTAAGAGACCCTAGATATTTCTATCAACATTCTTTCTTCATTTTTATGTTTTAACATTACTTCATTAGAAAATAATTTTCAGAATATTTAAAGACTAATGAGAAACATTTAACCACTCATCCAATTTTATAATGATGCAAAATATTACTTTAACCTTCAAAAATGAGTTTGAAAGTGTGACAAGACAGTCCCAAAAGCAATATAGCAGAAATACTTTTTTAAAAGTTATTTAAACTTACAGTTACAAAGCATCATTTAAGTAAACATGGCATAACTACAGGAACTTCAGTGAATTATGATTTTTAAGAAGATTTTGTATGTTTTTGATGAAAGAAATCTAAGGTGAATTGCAAATGAGAAACAGAGTAGTAATAAGTACGGTGTGATATTCACCATAAAATTTTTGTGTCTGTGGAGAATTAATCTTTCCATTATTGTGACATTTGTATTAAAAGCAGGAATGTGATGATGAATCTGTTGATGATATAAAATTGTGTGGCATCCTACAAATGTGCAAGAATATTATATAGAAATAAGTGAAAGCGAATATTATTAATATAAGAAATAAAGTATTACATTATAACAAAAATAATATAAATGTCTGCTCTAAATCCGGTGATGATTTGGAAAGAACAGAAGAAAATATTTTGATCAGTATGTGGCTGAGACACCATTATAAGTCAGCACTAATGGCACTCTAATTCATAATTTGTGAAAGACAATTTCAGTTAATATCTTTGCAAAATTTACTGTGAAGGACTACATATTTGAGGACTCAAAAGATAATTTATCTTAAGAGTTTATAATTTTTACAAAGATAATTTATCTTAAGAGTTTATAATTTTTACAAAGCATTTTGGAAAAGAAGTAGAGATTCAACTCCAGTATTGTATTGCTGTGGATTATATGAGACCCTGTGTCAGATAACCAGCTTTAGTAGATATTCCTTGGTTCCTAAATATTTTGTGAATAAAATGTAAGGTTGGTGTGAATTTCTTCCTGGGGCTGCTGGAAATCACACAGCTTGCTCTGCAAATGTTTCTGTATTTTAGCAAGGGCTTTGTAGTGAATAGTGCTGAAAGCTGACCTTTGAAACGCTCTAAATTTTTCTGTGCTGTCTTTTATGTGCAATTTATCACTACCCTGTGGATCATGCTGCATAGCACTTTATTTTTGAGCTAGTCATGTGGTCTTCAGGACTATTCAGTGCTGGAGACATTATGTAAATTTAGTATCTCATTTCATTCCTCAGTTTGCATTAGCATCCTTTGCTTTTAAGCTGCTTGCTTCTTAAGGAGTGAATTTTTATATGTATCTTAGTCCTCTCAGCTATTACTTTATATAATTTCTCTTCCTTTTCTCTTCAGCTTTTCTGAAGACTCTCTCTTTTTTTTTTTCTCTTTTTCTTTCTATTATGATACCAAAATAGGTATTCTTGTCTATGACCACGATATTCTTCTGTATTCACATACAGGAATATAGGCCTAAATATCAAAATACTTTTCATCTTCGATACTTCTTGTATTTCATAATTTCCTTTATGTGTTCTATCTATCCTGACTAATATTACATTCAATAACTATGAAAGATTAAGTTGCATATATGAATAAAAGCAGAATTAATTTTAATATTTCTTTTCTAAATCTGAGGATATGTTACAGTTGCTCCCTCATTTTATATTGTATTGTTATAAAAACACAGACTGCTATTCACAAATTCTATATGTCTCAGAAATAGATATTTGATATATTAATGGATATTAAATATATATTTGAAGAACTGGAATAATGGAAAAATATCTTTATCCAGATTGAGTAAAAAAGTTAACATGGAACTTTAAAAAAATGTAGTGATGGGAAGCGGAGGTGGGTTCAGAGTACTCATCTCCCATTAATTTTTTCACCTATTTTTAAAAAAGCTTTCAGAAAAAGAATAGTGGGGGGGGGAGGGAAACAAACAAACAAACAAAACAAAACAAAACAAATAATTTTTAAAAACCAACAAAAAACAACCCTTTTTTATGTTCTCAGAGAAGGAGCTATAACTATTAAGAATACCCTAAAGTACTTCTTACGCTAAAAAAGTAACAGATGGTATCTTCATAACTTTCTTCTCCACCTTTCCTCCGTTTTTCCTGTGTCAACAACATCCTTTCTCTTTCACACACTTTGTTTCTGTCCTGCCCTTGTTGAATTCCTTGTCACTTTTGTATGAGATGCTTGACTTCATAAAATTTCTGTGAAAATAAGCAACAGACAATTATGTCCTAACTCTTTCCTGCAGTATAGGACATGTTTAGTTCCTTCTGTGCTTACTTTTAATCTTTTTTTGTTTTTTGAAAACGGAATACTTAAGAAATTCCTTTCTGCATGGGTTTATACTTCCCTGATGGAGCATGCTGGGGGAAACAACGGAGTTCTTGTTTCTTGGCTGTTTGTGGAAACCATCTTTTATACATCACCCTAACACGAGGTTGCCAAGTAGATGTGCACGCATGAAAGCTCTGCTGCAAAGCTCTCTGGTGTCTGACAGCACCAGCTTAACCTGGAGACTCTGCAGAAGCATGGGCTGTGATGCTACTGAAAGTGACAGTGATGTCTTAATGTATATGATATTATATATATTATATTAATATATAATCATATATTACTCTCTTCAAACAACTGACATGGAAGGACTAAATATTTAGTTTATATGCCATGAATATTTCTTAATAGAATTTCTTCTACATTCTTCTTGTCCGTTTGACAGCAGTTTTTTCATCCACTTACACTCACTGTAGAGTAAGTTTGATATAAAAAAACAAAATTCCACCCACTCTATCCTATTTCTGAGCAAAATAAGTCAAGAAAATGGTGGTTTTACTGTAAAAAGATTCAGAAGGCTCAGAAAATCTTGTTTTCAGAGGAAGTAGTTTACCAGAGAAGGTAAAAAATACTTTACTACAGAAGCTGTTAGTCACTGTATTTATGAGTAATTCTTACACAGTAATGCATGCAGATATTGTTTTTTACAGTCAAACCTTTTTTTTTAAGTAAAGTGCACAGAGTTCCTCTAGGTACTAGCTGTGGCTGGAGTGGAGTTAATTGTCTTCACAGCAGCCCCATATGGTGCTGTGCTTTGGGTTTGTGGCTAAACAGTGTCGATAACATTAATGTGTGCCACTTTCCCACTCTGCACCCTAATTTCCCCAGTGTGAGTAGGCTGGGGATGGGCAAGAAGCTGGGAGCACACACAGCTGGGACGGCTGACTCCTGCTGGATGAAGGAATATACCACACCCTATAATGTCGTGCTCAGCAATAAGAATGGGCAGAGGAATATGGAGTGAGGACTTGCAAGGCAGCCCTTTTTCAGAGATTGGCAGGATATCAGTCTGCATGAGGTGGTGAGTGCTTGCCTTTGCATCACTTGTTTTCTTCTCTTTCCTTCACTTATTAATCTGTTTTTGTCTCAATTCAAGTCTTCTGGTGATTACTCTTCTTGTTTTGTCCCCCACCCCACTGGGGTTGTGGTGGTTGAGTGAGCAGCAGTGTGGGTGCTTAGCTAAGGCTTAACTCACAATGCTTTATTTACATTTTTGTAATATGAAGCTTCAGTTTTATGAAGTGGTAGAACTTGGTTCTCCCTGTGCAAGAATCCAGAAATGCACCTAACTCCAAGTCAGTTTTTGAGGATCTTATTCCAGGTGTGTGATGGGAAATAAAAGTGATTGTTTAGATGTTTAAAGCCAGGAATATATAAGTATATTCCTGAATTTTGCCCTTACCAAATGTATTTCCAGGACAATGCTGAAAGTGGGATGCTTGTTACAGAAGCTTTTGTAAACTGCTTTGATGAGTTCCAAAATACACATGCATACATAAATATGCATGAGGAAAAATAATTTAATTCTTTACAAATGTGCTGCATATTTGCATGGTCATTAACAAATGAGCTCTAGGCCATGCACTGAAACAGCCACATAAACAACAGCAGCAATAGGATAATTCTTTCCCCTCTTATCTAGTAAAGGTGCACACTTCAAGATCATTAAGCTTCCTGTGTGAATAAGAGGCATGGTGATCATACTGATTTCCATATAGTTTAGTAGAAGTATGAGATATCTTTCTCCCATGTATCTGTATATAAATACACACATAAACACATTATTTTCTATTTATAATGAAAGGTGGTTTTAGCTGCATAGATGTTGTTTAAAATGTTAGTATTTACAGGAAACAGAAGAAAACCAACATCTCCCTATAAGAAAAATACATTATCTCATAGCATAAAAATAAATTATTAATCTCTGTTGCTCCCCAACATCTCACCAAAATTACTTCTTGAGCAAATTTCTTTAAATGATACATCTATCTCTGTTTTGTGATTATTTCAGAGCTTGTGTACAAAAGGCTTAGATAGGTGCTTTAGAACAGAAGCAGTAGATATGTAAAAAATAAAACTTCTTATTTATACAGCTTATATTTATATTGGGAAGAAAATAAGATAAAGATGACAATGTTGATATCACAAATAAAATAGTCTCTCTTGCATTTCTTTAAATTTGAAACTTTTGCCATGCAACATATGAGAAAATATTCAATACGTCTTAAATCTACTCACAGATTAATAACAGAAAGTAAAATAAAAACAATAACTTACATTCTGCAGATCTTGACCCTGCCAACATGACTTGAAAAAGCTGGCAAAAAGGTTGTCCTCCTGTTGAATTGTTTGGCTCATGTTTTATGCACAAGCATGCTTTGCTTCCAGATTTGGCATGAATGTCTTCCCATTTCCCTCAGGGATGATTGCATCCAGGGCAACAAATAAAAAGGACGGAGTCCCACTTTCTGTTACAGTTAGAGATAACCTTCATGATACAAGCTGCTGCTGCAGATCAGAATCTTTCTTTATACCTGTCTGTGTCTTTTTTGTTTCAGATCTTCATCAAAAATCCTTTTGCAACAGTGTGGAACGGCCAGTTGATTTCAGGAGTGGTTAACTATGATCTGCACTGTCTTTGGGAACTAATTATAGATTATTTTTCCTGGCCCTTTTCTCCATAGCTGATGTTTGGCTCTGTGTTCTGGCATGTGGCTTTTGGACTCTGTGGAAATGGCTTTCTCAATGTGCTTCTTCCTGACTAAACTTAATCTGCTTTTTGCATTTGTCCATTACTTTCTCTTGGGGAACACTGCTTTCGTGTCACAAACCTTAAACTTTTCTGATTTTGATGGAGGTTTTGAACATCTTCACTGCAGACATATTTCAATCCTCTTCTACAATGTGCTCTGCTGTAAGCTTGCTCTTGACAGTCAAGCTCCCATGTTAAGGGAACATTAATCCTAAAGTATTCATTCAGTGGTGTAGATATAAAACAAAGTATGCATGCTTTTTTATATGTGCTTTCAGCCTGATCCTTGGTAAATGGATTATTTAAAAAAAAAAAAAAGACTATTTGAATGCTGGACAGTTCTGTCAGAGGTCAACTGCAGGAGAAGCAGTGGTTCATTTCCAGGTAGATCAATACCTTTTTGGTTACTGAAGCAGAATAGAATAATTAATACTGTTGTACACTGCCATACTGTTACAGATAAAATGTTCCCCTTCTTTAATACAGCAAAGCCCATGGACCTAAGCTCTAAACTCTTTCTAATCTTCTGCACATGTACTATAAATGCATGAACAGCTTTAAGGGTTTGGGTATGAATTAGTAAAAGCCATTTAAAATATAAGCCATATACTTAATCCATGGTTTGAATAATTAAAAAAATAACAAAAGATCTATTCCACAACATAAGTCATACATGCAGCATAGCTCAATCTTTAATTTTTCCAGTGTGAGATACAATTTTCATGTTACTTAAATACAATTCTTCCAAATCTCCTTTCACAGGCAATTTGTAATCTTCAGTGGAATGCTTTAAGATGTATGCAAGATACCTCAGATGTTGGAACATTTTAATGTTGGAACTTTTAAAATGTTATTCAAATCTCTTTGGGAAATACGTATCAACACACTGTTAAATGAATATTAAATTACAAATCCCAAAGGCCTGTTGTCATTAAAAAACCCCAAAACCCAAAAAACCCCAAAAGCGTATTAAGTTGCAGCTTTCACCCTGAAGGGACCAAAAATATTTTTTCAAATTATCTATACTAATGTATAAGCCAGTTTGAAATGCAGCTTTTTGCAGATAGACACCCATGTAAACACATAAAATGGAAACAATAGGATAAGTTTCTAGCAAATATCAACTGTATTAGAAATTTGACTGATGGGCTTTTACCAGGTAGAAATTGTGTGAATATTGGTTGTGAAATTAATTAAATATTTTTCCTGAGTATTCCTTTTTTTTTGTCAACATAAATCTAAATTTCATTAATTTATTAGCAATTTATAAGTGGCTATGATGATGTATAAAAACAATACACTAATGATAAAGAAATTACATATTTTTTAATACACAAAATGTCTTACAGTATAAGCTACTTGGTCTTCAGAGTAGGTATCCAAACCTCAAGAAGAATCTGTAAACGATTTCATACCACCACCCCGGTCCAGTCCCAGCTTGCAGGTTTCAACAGGCCAGTGTGGGGCACAATGATAAAAGATGATAAAATAAAAGAAAGCATGCACGTGCAAAAGACAGGATTATTGTGCTACTAGCTTACAAATGGAGAGAAAGAGAAAGCCTAAATAAAGAAGCTTAGTCCACTTCTAACAGGAGTTCCCATGTTTAGGAAGTCTGAACTTCTGCATTTGGGGTTGTTTATCTTCTGCAATCAGAGAAGTTGAGCAGTGTTTCTTTAAAGAAATTTCCCCTATAGCTTTCTGTTTTAGAGTAAGATTTAGATAATTTTTTCTCCAAAAATCCTTATTTTTTTTTGTTTCCAGAAGACTAGATTAAATAGGCCACATTTAAAATACACAGGGTCTTCTCTAAAAACTGTAAAATAAGAAATCTCATGACACTACTCCAGTGTTTAATTCTTTGGTGTAGAACTCTGCATGTATGCAGCATACCACTGATGTTAATGGATTACTACTATTTTGCAGAATACAAAGGTCTATCTCAGAAAACTGTATTGCAGACATTGCTTTAGAGTGCACATAATGCATTATCTTGAAGAATTTCCCCAACACAAACTCTATTGGGATGTAAGACAAATAAATTATGGTGTTGATCTTGAACTTTGCAAGCAAAAATAAAATTCTTCTGTGGTGTCTTGGTGACCTGCTCTGCCTTAAAAACATGTTATCTAATTTGCTTTTCTTTTGAATGGAAGCTTAATGGTACTAACATTATCTGACTGCCCATTTGTTTTGTACACAGGAGGTCTGGTGACAAATAACACTGCTAATCTTTTGTTTTCTACTCATCCAGATGCATATCTATAATTACACACACAGACAGACACACACAGAGACACATATATATATGCATACATACAATTAATATATTTTGTGTCTCTTCAGAAATAATTATATTCAAAGAATTCTGTGATGTCCACTATCATCTCACTGTATACAGAAAACTTTCTTCAAGTGTACATTATAAAGCAATTGCAAATATTGCACACTTTTAACTCACAACTCTATTTGGAAGATGGCATCTATACAATGGTTGAGTTTGGGGGGATCCCTGAATATCACTTAGTCCAACTTCCCTCTTTGAAGTCACATCAGGTGATGTGAGCAAGAAGGACAACTTGCTCAGTTATTTATACACAAGGAGAAGATCCTCCTGAACCTTCTCTCGTCTAGATGAAACAATTCCAGCTCTCTCAGCTTGTTCTTGTACGTCTCACCAATACTGACTAGAGGGAAGGAACACTTTTCTGGCAGCAACACCTGCTGGCATTACTTTTCCTAATGTAGTCTGGGAGGCTGTTGGTCTGCTTTGCCACGAGGCCATTTGTTAAAAAAGTCACTGTAGTTAACAAAATCTTTAACTGTGAATGAAGACTATTTTTTTAACTTTGAAAAAAATAGAAGACAAAGTTAATTTTTAGCTAGTTTAATGAAATTCTTTCTCTAAACATTACATCCATATTTTTCAGTTTGGATTTTCTGTAAATAATTGATCTACAGAGAATGAGTGTACAAATTTCATTATTTTTTTAATATAATTGCGTGATGTGGATCATGGTTTTCAACCATCTGTCCAGTCCTCAATTGGTCTTTTAAGCCAAAAACTCTGAATGATGTGTCCCTTGCCTTTTGTTCTTTCTCTCAGGTTCAGTTTCTAAAAAAAATATTTATAGTTTGCTGGGTTTGTCCTGGTATACTCATTGACTCCAGCTCAACTCTTCCTATCAAATAGACATTGAGAATAGCTATTGAAAACTTAAACTGTCAAACATCCTTCAGCATCTCTTCCTTCCTTGAAACATTCATGTGGAAATACTCTGCCCCTTCAAATCATGTTCAACGTTAGTTCAGTGTTTATATGCAAGTACAGAACAGAACTGACATGGCTGCATATAGTTCAGTGTCAACATAATATTAAAACAGAGAACAAAAAAAACCCCAACCAATAATAAAATGGCTAAATGTCCAGTGTAATTACTTGCACTGAAATAATTCTGCTTATGACCTTCTTTAAAGCTGGGGCTGTTGTAACTGTCATGTTTGATGCAACTGTACTGTAAAAGAAATGTTGACCCCAATGAGCTGTAAAATCTGCCAGGAAAGGTGTATAAGGACATTCAAAAGTACAGAATTGCTATGCTAGCTGTTCTAATATTTGGTTAAGACACAGGTTTAATGGTAGGTCATTTTATAATAGAATCTTCATTTCATAGTTTTCACAAGTAAAAATAAAATTAGCATAAAGATTTTCTGGTGAAAGACCAAGCAATTAAAAAAAAAAAAAAAGTATTTTCTAAGCCAGCATATTGAAAAGGTAGGCTATAAACTAAAGATAACATTGCTCTTCTTGCCCCATGCACTCTCCATGCTCTCCAGCTTTTCCAATCTGATGATTGTAGAAGTGACACGTATTTTATGCTTGATGGATGAAAAGAGACAGTAAAAGGCAAGATGAGCTAATAACAGTAAAGTCTGTATTGAATCAGAAATGTGTTGAGGTACTGAGAGGAATCAAGATATGTGCTTCAATCATTAGAGTTTGTCACAAGTGAGATTTGTTGGTTGATGTGCTGTCAAAGTACTGAAAGAGAAAGGTTTTATAACAAGCAGCTAGACATGCAGAAAAAGAAGTTTAGGACCCAAAGGACTCAGTATAAATAGAAGTTATAAAGTGAAAAAGAGTAATAAAGTTGGCATCAAGAGAAGGGCAGTATCGATCCAGACTTTAAAAAAGACAAAACTTTTTCAGACACCTTGAAAAATGATCTTTTTAGTTTTTATTTTCTTAAAAATCATTACTTTTAATAATTAAGCATGTCTTCACCTCTCAGAAGAGAAAATCTCAAAAATGGTCAAGTTGCATAAAACTGTGAACACTATTCTTATACCATCTACCTGCTTTTAAAGTATAATACATTATCTTAGAAATATGTACATAATCCAGTTCTGGATTGGTCTGAGTGTATATTTTCTTAAAAATACAGCTCATTACATTGAAAAAATTTACAGCTACTGGTAAATCTTTTAGCACTTTTGAAAGTATTTCACTTTGTTGTAATATCAGGTTAGTGTTAAAGATAGTCCTTTAAAGAAATTATTGATGTTTCCTGAGAAAATTTAACAAACTGACTTTCTGATTTGGGAGTTTATTCTTTCAGCAGAGTTTTGGAATGTGCAGTATTGCTCACAAATTCCTGCATATTCCTTTCATCCACATAATGTATACTGTTATCTTTTACTTTACGGTGTTTACAAAATTCTTTATACTTGCATTTGATTTTGTTTTGTTTCCAAATGCTAGTGATTTACACAGTGAGCCCTTCTCTACAGCCAGAGCTTTATTTCCCATAACCCTGCTCACGTAATAACCACTAGTGGAGGTTTTAATGGATGTGTCTTCTCCTGATGGCTGCAGCCACTTCAGTAGACTCAATCAATGCATTATGAGGGTGTGATGCAGAGATTAAAAAATCAGACTCAATAAATGATCACTGTAACAACAAGTCGTAGAGCTCATAGAAAAAGAGACTATTTGAAATTTTTTACCTGTGAGATGCAAAGGACCTGAGCAAATCAGAATCAGAGGGAGAGCTGGTCTCTAATAAAACCACAGTGCAATTATTTTTAAGAGTGCAGTGTGAGAGAGATAATCACACAAATTGATACTTGAGTTTAAGAAATGGAACTGTAAAGAATGAGAAATTTTCAGACAGACTGAAGTTCAAAAAGCCTGCATGCAACATGAAGGCTGCTATAAATACTCTATTAGAAGACCAGTTAGACTGTGCCATAATTCAAAAAGAAGCCAAAGTGGTCCAAAACTTCCTCACACATCTTCCTGGGAAAGTTAAGGAGGCTGTTGCAGCTAATAGTTTGACCTCTAAAAAAGTTGGAGAGCTTGGTCAGGCAGGGAAAAGAGATATACATAAAAAAACAACAGGTCAAATGTAAAGAGAGAATTTAGAGACCTAAACCAGAAAGGCCAGAATTAAACTTTTCAAAGCATTGTCCAATTGACAGCAAAACAGTACTTTAAACACATCAAAAGCAGGAAACCACATAGGGAATTGGTGAGGATGCTTGGTGTAAAGTGTATTTGCCAGCTGATAAAGCCATAATTAAAATATCAACAAATTCTTTATTTCAGACTTAATCTTGGCTGAAAATGTGGATCAGGACAAACAATTGACCTTTACTTTCTCTGAAGCAGAGAGGTCAGAGAAGCTGGATCAGATTGAAGTAAATATACAGGAACTATTATGTCATCGAGTCAGATGTCAAGAAATCAACAAAAACAGATGGCATTCAGTCAAAAGCTCTGAAATACCTCAAATATGAAGCAGCTGGGTGGCTAGACAAAGTGTATGACCTAGCATTGCAAACAGCCACCACCAAAGGACTTTGACATCATTTACTCTACAAAAGCTGCCAAAGATGGGATTCTGTAAAGCAGAGATCAGCAACTGTCTTTTGTCACTAGTTTGACAGAAGAATCTGTAATAAACGAAAGCTTGAGAATCAGTATGACTTCTGTAGAGTTGTGGAGCCAAAGTTTATGAAGAGGATTCAGTAGGCATAAATTATTTTTAGAAGCATTTCAGAAGATCCCATATCAAAAGTTACAAAAGGGAAAAATATGTCAGGGGATTGGAGAAAGATCCTTCAGTGGATTCAACCTGATTAAAGGATGAGATGCAAAGGGTTAGGACATAATTATCTCTCTCTAAGGTGGTTCCTTCAGGAGAACTGTCAGTATGAACTTTGCTCAATGACTTCACCAGTAACCTGGGGAACAGTCATGTATGCTCCTTTAGGCTTTTTTAGCCTAAAGTTGTCAAAAGTATCAGGGTCAAAGAACTGGAGATGAACCTGACAAAACTGAGACAGAAGGTAGAAAGGTGGGAGATCACCGTCATAAAAGTGAACATAAGGAGCTGTTAAGGAAAAACAACTCCACCTCGACCATGCTAAACTTAGAACTGGCAGATATGAAGCAGATCTTGAAACCCTCATTCTCAGCTCTCTGAAATCACTGACTTGATGTGTCGGTTTGGTAAGAAAAACGCTGACAGAATGTGCCTGTGTTTGCAAAACCACGCAGTCAGAGGATTACCTGAAGACAAATCCTTCACTAAAGGTTCACTAAATAGTACAATATCAAAACCAGGGCCATGCAATGAAGTTTACAGGAGAATAGTTCAAAACAGCCTCAATGATATACTCAGCAGGTGCTGATTTTCTGAAGTGTGCTGCCACAGCAGGCTGTGGAGACAGAAAATGCTAGCAGGCTCAAAAAGAGATTAGACACTATCTGGGACAAAGGGTTCAGAGATGGAACCTAAAAGGATGACTGGGGATGTACCCTCATGAGCACTAATTTTAGTTTCTGCAAAAGCAAGAATATGAAAACTGGTGACACAAAAGAACAAGAAAAGAAGTAGCACTAGTAACACTAACATTGTATATAAAAATATGAATATTAGTAATTGTTCTCCCAGATTTGGTCTGAAATCCTCCAATAGAATGATGGACTAAAAGGATCCCCAGCAGGTCATCTAGTCTATTTTCTTTGACTAATACAAGGAAATATACCTTCACCTGTACTGGCAGTTGTTTCTTTGATGCTGCATGTACTACATTCGCTTTCAGTTTAGTCTCACGATTAATCATCTTAACAGTTGCAATTCTGTTTTCCTGTTATTTAGTCAAAGTGTGCCCTTCCCTATTGGTTCAATCTGTTTGGACATAGAAATAATTTATTTTCCATTATGTCTTTTTTAAGTATTTAGTTGATGAATATACTAATGAGAATATTCCAAACATCATTTGGTGCAAACAGATATGTCTCAAATGATAATGGTTCTTTCCATGTGACTGATCAATTAGTCTTATATCATCTTGCAATATCATGATCATGTTTTTGTGCATCAGGTAGTAAACTCATAGGAACCTAATTTTATTGTCTATTAGTCAAGATCTTGGCCTTAATACAAGGCTTTTGGCTACTTCTTACAATTCTAAATCTGCTGTTATAGATGAGGTTAGTTTTAAACTTCAGTGCTTCCAAGGTGCTGATAACTGCCCAGTTTTTATCATACATGTGCTTATAAGTTAGTTTATTTTTCTCTTTTTGAGCTAAAACTTAATGAAGGTGGTTAAGGCTGTAATTCCAGGGATCTTGGCCTTAATACAAGGTTTTGGGGGCTTGCAAGCATTTTCAATTATGTTATTTTCCAATTGCTTTTCAGTACAATATCACACAGTTTATTGAAGTCTTTCATTAATTTGATATGTTTATTATATTGTCTATCTTATATCTTTTATTAGAATGATCTAAAATAAACTCATTTACTTACAAAATTTAAAACATTTTTATATGGTATTACTTCTCAGTTTCTTTGAAATAAAATCTATAAGACTGGAGCTGGAAAATACATATCCAAGATTCAGTTATTACTTGCCAAAGGTAAATTTTTGCTACTTGTGAGACGTGCAGTATTTTATTACAGGTGCACATTCAAGCAGATGAGAGAAGTAGGCTAATTGATAAGGATCCGAAAGTACATAGATCAACTTCTTTATTGAGAGATCATGGTATTCTCAATAACTAATTGAAATACAGCAAATATGTCTGCATTTAAAGTGACGAACTTTACGGGAAAAATACTGTATTTAATAGGTTTTTTAAGGAAAATATCTAGTCCAGCACATAGCATACTATGTTTATGATTTTAAAAATATTATAAATAGAACATTATTATCAAGATAAATATTCTAATTACAGTTCTTCTCAGTTAGATAATTACAGGTGAGGCCTGTGTAAATAACAGGTCCAAACCTCAAAGAATATATCATATATTTGCAATCAATAAATTAAGGACTTTGATATTTCTTATCAAATTATTCTATTTGATGTATTATATTCTTATCAAATTATTCTATTTGACACCTTATTTCTATCTAGGTTGTGCACTCACATTTTCTTTCCAAAGAGGATAGAGTCTGGCATGTGTCCTGTGCCCTGCTCTTAGTCTGATATTGAGTTGGGATAAACTAGGGCACATTTTTTAGACAAAGGAACTTATAAAGTTGTCTTAGTTCTCTTTTTCAGACCAAGAAATGGTATCCTCTGTTAACAGGAATAGAGATGAAAGTAGAGATAAATCAAGATTAAAAGGGGGTAAAAATATTCAAGAAGACAAATTTGGAAAAAAATATTAATGTTATATAGTGTCTAACTGTCAATAAAACTTAGGATGAAATGCATTCTTGATGGAAAATTAGATTAAAGAGTACAACCACTCTGTCTATTTGCAGGATCATTTCCAAGGCTGAAATGGACGCCTGTTTCTAATCCTGTTGCCTCATAGATTTAACTGAGAGTACTTGTTAGTAATCATAGTCTGTAATTTACTAAAATTAGGCTGAAATCCCCAACTTTTTTCAAACAAGACACCAAATAATACCCTCCAGTTGTTGAGTTCTGACTGTTAAAATGGATCCAGACTGTCATTTAAATGAGTTTGTCTGATCCATCTGCCATCAGACACATCTGCTTTTTTTGTTAAAGTGAATATTTTCAAATATTTTGATAGATCTAACAAAATATTTATACTTCAGAAAAAAGAATTTCTGTTGTTTTAGTTATAAATTAGTTAGACAACTCACAAATAAAGAATTGGTCATTATAGTTCAATACATTTCTAAAAAGGTTTATCAAAATCTTTATTAAGGAAAAGTTTGTCGTAAAAACAAATCAGATCTCTCTTTATCTGTTTAGTTCTGTGATGATTATAAGTCTGCAATTGCAAATAAATTTGAAACTTCATGCAGCAATAGAAGAATAAATATTCCCTACATATTTTGGTGCACTCAAAATAATTTATGCAATCACACATGGTGATTTGCAGTTTGTGTCTTCTAAAGGAAAAAAAAAAATCTTTCAACAGACTAGAGTGTTACTCAGAAAAGTTTTTGTCTTGTTTATTTCGAGTACACATGAATTAAAAGTGATCTTCAAGTACAAATTTTATTAATAGAACTCCACAATTTTCTTTCACTGTGGAACTATTCACTGATCATGCTTTAAGGTGGGAGGCAAACAGGAGATTTATTTCAATAATAGTTTATTTAATATTTTTCAACAGAATTTGGAAGCTAAAGTATCAGACATTCAATCAATTTTTTTATACCTTGCAGATGATGTCAATTCAGATTCTCTCTTGTTTTGTGCCACTCACTTGGTTGCATTCTGAAACAATAATTTTATGAAGATGTTAATTTTATCTGTAGAAAAACATCTTCATTGATCACTGAAATCAAGGGAATGAAATCTAAACAAAATCTAAGCAATGTCCTAAGGTGTAATTTCCATAAGTGGCCTTATTTGTGCAATCATTTTTGTATATGATATGTTCCCATATTTTCTCTTTGGGAGGGAAAAGAGAAATATATGACTTCTACACAGCTAATTGCAGATATCGTTCTAGGGGTACTTTTCAAATCTTGCTTGGATATGTTTCTAGGGAATGACTTTTAGAAATTGAACCAATATTAAGAAACAAAGTATTTAAGGAGTGTTTCCAATAAACTGAAATTATTTTGGGTGAAACCAAAAAAAATCATTTAGAATAGGGTTTTAATCTTCTCTTTTTTTAATAATGAAAAAAAAAAAGTGAGAAAAAGTCAAAAATTAAGCCAAACCTTAATCACATTAACATTTCTGCAAGACTCTCAGAATGTACTCCTCTGCTACAGTAGGAGGAGAGTAACATATGGATCAGGTAGAACAAACAGAATTATGAGTCTGGAGAGTACATTTTGAACTTCCCAGTACCCACCCTAAATCCACCTCTGTGGCAGATTACTTTTATCTGAATTAGTTTTTGATCTAAAACAGTCCAAATTTTCTCAGAGCCTGTGATAATGTCTCAAATGTATCTTTTCACTAGGATGTTCATTAAAAAATACTAACTTGGGTGGAGGAAAAAGGCAGTTAAAGGCACTGAAATACAGGGAAGTCACATTTTCTGAAAGATAGAGAAATTCATTGAGTTAAATTTAATACCTGCATTGCTATGCTGTAGGACAATAAGAAAACCTACATTGTTTATATTTGGATGACAGATCAGGAGAATCAATTTCAAGTCATATTTTTAGATTAAATTACCTCATTTGATTTCTTTGCCTCTTTACCACGTTTCATCAAAACAGTCATATAGACTCCAAGAGTGAGAGCTGTCAGTGTTCACAGTTCATCATTGGATCAGACTTCTAGAGCAACTGTTTTATTAATGTTTTCCACCTCATTTTCTTCTTTCATATCGATATCACAAATCCAAAGAATTCCTCAGCGAGCTTTATCTGTGAAATAACAGTAACAATGAGAAACAAGAACCTCACTCATATGTTTATGATACATACAGCCCTAGATATAGTTATCGTCTGTTTTGGCTTATGGACTACTGAGAGTAAAAAACACAGTGACAATCAGCTTAAAAATTCCTTCAGGGAAAGAAAAAGTTTTCATAATCTACCATTTTGTAAAGAATCTTGCATTGCAGGTTCTAGACATTGTCACCATGGAACAAATACCCATGTAATGATGAGAATCATTAGAAAAGGTCAGGGCTGGGACACCCCAGAATAAAGACATTTGTGGTTAATTTTTTTAACTTTTATCTGCGAGAATGGTGCCAGTCTAATTCACTTACTATTTCCCCGCTCTCAACTCTCTTCACAAAATTTTCCCCACCTTACTTATGTCTCATAAAGGAGGGATTTCTCCCTTTCTGGTTTGAAAAAATAATGTCAACTCTTACTCGTGAAGAATTAGTTTGGGCATACAGTACCCATTTGGAATCTCTATAAAATCAGTGTTTACAAGAGTCCTGAGCCCCCTTCAGAGAAATACTTTAAGGGATGCTGTGAATGTAGACGTCAGTATGTGCAGAGCTATTTCTTTTTCACATCATGTAATTGTCCGAGACACTCTGCCCATCATTATTCTACTAGGCTTATTTAGTTCCTACATTTATGGTACGGATGAATAGTTTGCATTCATCATCATTTTTCACAAACCCTCCTTTTTCTTGCCGCCTTGCTGGCTGAATCTACAATTTCAACTCCTCTAAGTTCAGCTGAGTTCCTTTTCCTGCCATGTCTGACTTATTTTATTACTTACCCAGTGGATCTTTCTTCTCTTGTCCCAGGTCATTGCTTCCACTTTCTTTGCCTCACTGCTACATCGTTGTTTTCCTGGTGATCTCTTCCTATTCTTGCAGGACCTTTGCATTATTTCATTACTTCTGTTCAAATCTACCCTCTCCAGGGACTCTGAGACATCATTTCACTTCATCCTACTGCTGCAAATGTACCACTCCCTCAGCTCTCTTATACTGCATACATGGAGATCCAAGGATAATAGTACTCCATTAGTACATATATAATCATACTTATGCTAGTGAATCAATCAAATGGAATGGTTTCCTCATAAATTATGAAAAGTGAGGACTACTGATTTAGCTCAAAACATTCCTTCTTCAATTTTTCCTTTTTGTCTGTGAAAGAATTACATAAACAGTGGGGGAGAGAAAATTTGATTGCATGACAGAAACCAGAGAAACAAACTCCAGCAGCGTGCTGCCAGATGAATGACAAAAGGAAGTTGAAAAACGTCTACATTTTTTTCTTATTTGTAGTAATCTGTGCTTTTGTATCTGAGACTGTTAGGTAAAAAATGGAAGTAAATGTGATTTGCAAGCAGATGATACTAGTTTTTTTGTGTCAACTGTATGCCTTCATCCATGAGTAGACTTGCTTTTAAAACAAAATTAATTGTACACTGAAGACTAGGAGTCCATTCTTCTCATTAATGCTTTTATTACTATTTTCATTTAAATTGAGCATTATTATTGAAATATATGCCCTTTTTTTACCACATATTTAACTTTATATGAACAATTGGTGCTTAAAAAGCCCATATTTTTGTTCACTCTGAAACCTGAAGACCAAAAAAAACCCCAGATACAAACAAAACTTTTCTGCTTGTCTCTCTGAAGTATTTTGAGAGATTTTTAGCCGCTCTACTACGCTACGCACTAGCCTCTAGTGTCTGTGCTCATCTTGTTCTTTAAGAGAAGTCCATATAAAATGTCTTTAATAGGATAACATGAGTATACTAGAGAAGCTGATAAACTTTTTCAAGGATTATGACATTGCAGCTTTTGTTTTCAAACATTCAAAAGGATTAGCTACAAGGTGACCTGCAAATATATATTTTTTATATTAGCAAACCCTTTCACAAACACGTTTGCACACACCTGTGTCAATAATTAAGACCTAGAACCCACATAATTCCTATTAATACACTAGAGAGGACAGTATCTCATGACAATTAAAAAGTGCACCACCTCCATATCTTCATTAATTTTTTCCCTTAAACTACTGAAACACATTGTCAAATTTAGTTTGTTTTCATTTTTCTACTCTATTTTATGAGCTTCATCAAGAAAACAGCTTAACCTCTTTATTATATGAATAAAATGTTCATTGAATGCTGAAGGATCTTTAAAAGTTCTATGAATAATACTTCAGTGGTACAGAAACAGTAGCGATGTTTTCAATTATGATTGTAGGCTGTCCGTTTCGGAAGCTGGGAGTGCATCAGCAGGAGGTAATAGCAGATCTGATAATCCAGAGGAAAAATCACAACAATCCAGCCATGCATTTTAGCTTCTATATAAAAGCTGAAGTAAGGGAAAATACATAAACCCATTATGGGGCTTTTTTTTTCTTTCCTTTGTGCATGTGTATCGTTGTGGTCCATACATAGAAGGACTCTTGACAATAATTTAGAAGGCTAGATATGATTTATTAAAATGACTCCATAATTCTAATATTTTTTTATATCTGCTCAACAGAGAGCATTCTCCATGCTCCTGCTGCTGCTTTGTCCAGGGAATGTGTGCGAATAGTTTACAATATCAGAAAGATAAAGTAATTTCAGCTCCTTCTCCTCATAGGTAGGAGGAGGCCAACCAATTCCATGTCCTTGAAGAACAGACACAGATATTTTGTTTACAGAAAGCTTATACAGAGTAAAAGACAGCAAAAGGATGTTCTCCCATGGGAAAATGATCAGAAAGCTTACACACAGAGAAACTTATAATATGTTCATAGCAACACATGTGAGTGTAGCAGAGGAAATTTAAATGAAATATTATCTACTTTACAAAAGTTTTCATATCCTATATGAAGCCAGGTAAGAGAAAAATGTATTTTTCAGAAGATATCCACTTATTTGCGAATTGATTTTAAAATATGTTTTTCCCCTAAAACTAAGATTCTTCTGGTATAAGTCACAACTTCCTTTTTATATCAGTTGCATGTAAGGTGCTGTTGGCTTTTTTTGGAAAATATTTTTGTCATTCTCTTTCCTCCACTCTTTTCTGTATTCTAATGCAATTTTCCTCAGTCTTCTGACCTTATCAGAGAGTCTCCATGATGGTGGTCGATGTATTCCAAAACAGTGTCTTCAAGAATGGTGAACACTTGGTATTTAACAAAAACACAGAAGCTTTTAAGTGATCTGCTGCCTCTTCTCCAAAACATGCTTTGGAAAAGGTCATAGTTCCTCATAGATTCCTGAAAAAAGCCTGCTTTTGAAACCTGAAGTGTGAGTGTTTTAGCCATTCTATAATTAATTTTTGTACTGATTATATACATACCCTGCATAACAAAGTAGTAATAACTTATACTGTCCATCTATCTGAGAGAAAACAATCCATGTAACTTTACGTTAAATTTTTACCTTTTTAATGAAACAGAAGGAGGAATAGTACACAAAACTGATAGGAAGTTTGGAATTTATTGAAATTATGTGTAATCTAAACAGATGCTTTCACCAGGATGGTTCAGCTCCTGTGCTAACTAAGTGGAGTTCTGTAAGTCTTCAGATTGTATATATCCAATTCTTTAAGGCAGAATATTCACAGATGTCCATGAGTTATCTTTGTGCACACTGTGGGCTATCTTTCTTCTCTGCCAGTCTCTTCCATAAAGACCAGAAAGCACATAAGATGCATAGTGAATATAGTAAAGTAGAATTTTTCTCAAAATTTTTTGTAAGAAAAGAGAATCTGGTAGAAAAGTGCATTAAAAAATTACATGATAAATATACTCAAGGAACTTTAACAGGCAGAGTTAATTACCTAGTATAAAGAATTAATGAAAAGTTTGTGAACAGAGAATTATTTTATCTTTCCAGGTTCCCACTGAATGTAAATTGTGTTTATCTATCTTTGGTAGAAAGACAAATACATGTTTTTTTTAAAACCCAGATTTCCATGCTTGTATCCAGTCTTCCTTCTAAAGCTACTGTTCTGAAAACTAGAACACTAAAACAACCTCTGGATTTTAATCAAAGTCAGAATACTGTATGTTAACTCCAAAAACAGATTTGCAAAACTAGCAGCCAAAAAAACCTAAAGTAAGCTATTTTCTTTATAAAATTGTAAGCTTAAAAAGTTTGTTTCTGTTTTCAACTTGTGCTACATCTTAACATCTGGGCAATTATGCAAACCTGTAAATTACATTTTTCCCCTCTGAGTTAATTGGCATAAAATTATAATGAAAAGAATTCAAAACCTCAGTGCAAAATTGTAGACTCATAAAATGAAATTGTAAACATACTGATTAGCATGTAAAATTTTAATGAGACTGTGTTTTGATAGAAAAATCTTCAAACTGAGAGAGGTGTGCAGCAACTTTCAGAAATATTTTGCTTAATTAATGAATTTCAATAATTGATAGTTTTACCCCAGATTTTAAGTACCATTACTGAAACCACCTCTCTTTTCTTCTTTTTTAATGAGACTGCTGTAAAGAAATGTGAAGTTGTTTAAAACATAATCCCTTTTTTCTGAAAAGATTTGATACAAGAAAGTTGATGTCCAAGTGAAAAATGCAAGCGCAATTAGCGCTTTTATGTTTATTTTAAGACCTACCATTCCGATACTGGAGGTGGGGGAGACCTCAGACTTATGGTTTCTGAAAAATCCAGAGAAATTGCAACTTTGCTTGACCCTAGCAGAACTTCCATATTATAGTAGAACTGTTCACTTTCAAAGGATTATAGGTGAATGTTCTTGCCTATGCTTAGAGAAAATAATTCTGCTCATACAAATGTCAAAAAAAATTATAAATAGAGGAAAACTCTGATGCGTTTCCTCTCACAAAGAGAAAATGCCTAAACCACTTGTTATTAGGGGTATGTGTAAAGGTTTGGTTAAAAACAAGCAGAAAATTAGCTTTACACACTTTGTTCTTAACATGCATTTACAATGAATCAGGTTTTTTTTTTTTTCATTACAGCAGCTGGCATTTCCACTACCACCAAAGGTATCAGGGCTATGACAGAGCCCTTCTGGGATGTGAGTCCCCTGTCATAGACTCACTGACTCACAGAGCAGCTGAGGATGGCAGGGACCTATGGAGACTCTCTAGGCCAACCCCCCTGCACAAGATGGTTGTTCAAGATCGTGGCCACGTATCTTTTTAAAATCTCCACAAATGGAAACTCTGCGATGCTCTAAGCAACTGTTCCACTGTTGCTGAATCACCCTTAAGCAAAAAAAAAAAAAATTATATAAAGTTTAATACTTGTACCTGCATGGTACCATTGAAACTAAGAAAAAGATTTTCAGAATGACTGTCATAATATTTTGTCATGAAGAAAGTGGGAATAATGACCACTCCTTTAAGAAAAGCGCTTTTTTTTTTCTGAAATTCTTGGTAACTTTTACAGGCCAGAAGAGAAGAAATAGACACCTTACTTAAAGACTGAATTAGTAAACTTGATCTTCATCATTCAATTAATTTACAGGTGTCATATTTGTTCCCTCAAAATTCAGCCATGGAACTTATGCACTGTATACTTCACTCATTGAGGGGTTTGTTTATTTTGTTTCTGTTACATTACTGTATATATATACATATATATACTTGGAAACCTGTAAGTGGATGTTTATGCAAATTCTGGAAAGAACTCAAAATCGTTCAGAATCACCACACTTCATCATAAATTGGAATGAACAGATACTGTCAACTTTTTACTACATTTAAATGAAAACATTTTAAAACACTGAAAAATTATATTGCATATCACTTTGGAATATATTCAGTCAATACATGAATCTAAATATAAATCCTTGACTGTGCCTAGTACACCTTAACTGAAAAAAAAAATTAGGTTGGTTTAGTAAATGCAGGTCCATAGAGCCATGTTTAAATTCAATCAATCCATATTTCATATCACTCCCAGCTACCATATCCTACTGCTCAAAAGGCTGTGTGAAGCACAGACCACCTAGCAGAAACTGGTTGACCCAGGAGAAGGTGGAATATATAATGGTGTGCACCTCTTCTGACTCATGGACAAGAGAAAAATGGCTGAAATAGTTTTTAGCTAATTCAAATTCATTTCTACCCCAGGATAGGTACATACAGAGATATTTTCCACTTTAGTGCAGTGCATCTTTCCATCCACACCGTTGCAGGCTCTTGGGAACAGAGACATATAAGTAGTTTGGTTTAGGTCTTCAAATTATGTTTACAGGTAGGAATCACTTGACTGAAACACTTTCCTATTAGTTCCCTCCTGCTTCACAGTTTCACAGTAATGCTTATGTGAAAAGAAAAAAGAAAAATACAGTTATGCAGCTGCGTGAGTTGCACATCCTAAACTTGAACAGGTTGTGGCATTTTGTGCCATATGGTATGCACGTCAGTGAAGTGAAGGGCATGCCTTGTCACATCCTATCCCATAATGACTTTTTGGGAGTGAAATATCATTTCCAGCTGAGGTGAGCCTTTCACTTCACTGATCTGCAAGTTACACATCTCAAGTAACACAGCTGTTTTTGGAAACTAACCTCCTGTTAAGGGAAAGTGTGACTTGACAGAAAATCTAGCCTTTGATTTATGAGACCCAAGAACTTAACAAGATATAGAACTTCCTAATAGAAACTGTTCAAGATGAAAGTAGTTTTATAATGGTCCAGTTGTCCTGATATTATGTAAGTTACAATAGCTTCCCTTCAGAAAAGTGATTTCACATAGCTAAGATAGATGAGTTTATTACTACAAGAAAAATCAGGCTAGGCTTTTGTCTGATCATCCAGAGCTTACGATGAGTTTACCAAAGTAAGAAGAAATCATCTCTTTGTTGTTTCTGACTCATTCCAGAAAATAAATTTTCATTCTCAGAAAAAAAACCCAAAAAATCTGGCTGCTTGTAAGCTTTTGGAAGATGCTAGCTGGTGAATTTCAAACATCATCTAGATCTTCTACTTTTCCACACAAATTATCTAGGTCACTGGCTAGCTAAGGGCTACGTAGGCCGAACTAGGGAGCCATCAAAACAACCTTGTTGGGTTCTAGTGCCCAGCCACTCTCTGGGTGAAGAACCTTTTTCTAATATCCAACCTAAACCTTCCCCAACACAGCTTCAGGCCATTGCCTTGGGTCCTGTCACTCATCATCACAGAGAACGGATCGGTGTCTGCCCCTCCTCTCCCCTTCATAAGGAATTTGTAAACAGCAATGAGGTCTCCCCTCAGTCTCCTCCAGGCTGAGCAGGCCAAGTGACTTCATACTCTCCTCATACAACTTCCCCTCAAGGCCCTTCACCATCTTGGTAGCCCTCCTTTGAACACTTTCTAATAGTTTAATCTTTCTTACACTGTGGTGCCCAAAACTGCCCCCAGCACTCGAGGTGAGGCTGCCCCAGTGCAGAGCAGAGGGGACAATCCCCTCCCTCGCCCGGCTGGCCATGCTGTGCCTGATGTCACCCGGGACAAGGATGGCTCTCCTGGGTGCCAGGGCACTGCTGGTTCATATTCAACTCTAATTTACCAGTTAAATGGCAGTAGTAAGTGCTTCAGAATCATAACTTAGAATATCAGATTTGATCTAATTAAATGTAAGATCAGAAAATGTTCATTAATTCAGTTTATAAAATATTGCATTTTTTGTGAGTCTCTGTGTTCCATTTTTAAGTTTGGTGTTTTTTTTTTTTAATTACTTTTCTCAAGATATTTAAAAGTCCTCAGTGTTTGACATCTAGAGTTATGGATGCTGGAGATTGACAGCAACCTTATTAAGAATATATTTTAGTCTTTAATTTAAGCAAAACCCCTGTAATACCTCTATATAATTAGAACTTCTTTTGTCTGACTAGAACTTGAAGTTTAACATTCTTTTGTTGTTCTAAGATGTCTGTAAAATATGTTGTCTTAATATACACACTACCTATTTCCTTACAGATCTCACATATATGTAAAATACATTTCATTTTTGCATAACCTTACATATTTGTAATCAACCTGGGTAACAATTTAGATATTTTAAGTAAAAGATTTTATTGAGTTCATATAGAAGAAAGCTCTAAAACTGGATAATGTGAACCCATTCAGTCTTACTAAACATGTAACTCTAACAAATCAGAGTAACTCTAGCAATCATGTTTTAGACAAATGGTTTACTAATTTGTGAAGTCAGATGAGCTTTGAAAAGTGAACATGAAACAAATAATTTTATTAATATAAGGTATTGGTTTATTTTCAGAAAATGCTTAGGATAATAAATAAACTAGCTTAACTCCTATAAAAAGTTAAAATATATGAAGGTAGGAATAGATTTTATACAAGTTATCATTGTCTGTTTTGATGTACAGTATATAAAAGCCCTACTGTCATGTAGGTTATTCCTCTTTGTAAAGGATTTCTTGCATGTGAATGGAGTTCTATGCACATTCTAGTAGAATTGTTACCATATATTGAAAAAAAAGTTTTGTTTCCCTTGGTAGGGGAGCAACTTCTCCCCTTCTAAGAGGAACTGCAAGATATATTCCTTCTGTATTGACTCCATGCTTTTCAGAATTTCCTCACAAGTCAATTAAATTGAAAAACTTTACTTGAATTAGTATAGAATGATTTAAAAGAGAAAACCAGAAACTAATTGTAACTAAGGGATCCCTGATGTGAAGACCAGATGCACAGTTTTCTTCAGAGCTATTGTCAGGATGCCCTGAGATGCTCCGGTGGTGTCCCTCAGAGACCTGACACAGAGCAGCAATGAGTGCAGAGGCCCTCTTCAGATTCTGATGGGGAGGTTTTTGTAACAAATGCACCATGAAAGGTGAACCTATTGCAACTTTGAAAAGTGATGGCATGTTTTTGAGGAAGTAGTACCAATACACTAAACCGCTATTCAGAAGAAAATCCAATTATCTGTCTGAGAGCAAATAAAGGCAGCTGATAATTTTTCATAATTTAAATAGTAGTCAACCAAGGGTACTACTAGTAGAACTCAGTAGTTTGCACTGCTGCTCTCACTTTTACTATAGAAGCTGTAGATTTGGTGCACAACAAAGGGAAATCCAAATTTTTACCTTCTAAATAGAGACAAATAATATAAGCTGTGATTGAAGGCAATGATTTAAATGGAATGGAGGGTTTTATTTAGAAAAACCTGTGTACAAGACAAGTTAAATACTATGCCAAATCTGATTAGTTGTCCTGTTTATATCCCTGGCAAAAAGTGAAAAGTATTTTTATATGGAAGCCATATAAGGAACAAAAGTGTCATGGGTGTTTAACTGCAAACAGATACTGCTCATCATCTTTACCAACCTCAAAATTAAGTATAGCCAATTTTCAAGATCTAATAAGATCTGACATATTAATTACAGGGTTGTTTTTGTTTTCCAGTTTTAATTTCAGGGCAACTGTAGTTCAAGCATAGATTTAACTATCAGCACTATTTTGGCAGATACTATTGCTCCTGGCACATCAATATAATAAAGCTAGATCTTAATGAAACTGGAGACAACTTGAGCAGCAGCTCTGCACTTGATTTAGAGATGGTTTGAAAGTGAATGTAACAAAAACTGGTTTACTATAGAAATGGGAACTTACCCATTTCTATTATCGTATGTTTTTAACTCTCTGTGACACTATTGCATTCCTTGATGTGGTGCTATGATGAAGATTATACCTAATTCCCTCCATGCCAGGAAAAATGGAGAACTTCTTACTGGTACTCCAAGGTATATGACATTGGCTCATAGTGACAATCACACGGTTCAGAGGAGCAGAAATGAATAAACGACCACCCTTGTGTGACCCAAAGGAAAAGCCTGCTGCAGCATAATTCAAGGGGATCTTTGACTCTTCCATCAGTGTCAAAGTGGTAGTCACTTAGTCACTGTTGTCTAAGGTTCATTCTTTAAAAAAATAAAATAAAGCTCCTGAACACAGTGAAACCCACATACCAGTGGTATCTCCCTACAACTAGATTTACATCCACCTCAATTAGTCTTTTTTTTTCAAAGTAACTGAACATTTATTTTTACTAAAAACAAGCAAACAAAAATGCAGATTTTGACAAACTTCAACTTCATAATAAAGTGCGGTTTCACTTTGAAAATAGTTTCAGTTCCACAGTCACTCAATTTAAAGCAAAGCATCTGCTACTAAGTTTTGGAATCTTACTAGGTTGCGGTAACTTTTCATCAAGAAATGAAGATAAAGAGTGAATTTGTTGCTCAAAACTCTGGGAATAATTCACTCAGTTCTGCTATGATTAAAAACCCTGAGACTAAGACTTCCACATGACCTGTGGTTATTTCCTGCAGGTTATTTCCTGCAGGTATGTGGGTTTTGTTCAGTGCTTTATTCAAATGTCCAGTGGAATGTTTAGGGTTGTATTGAATACTAGAACTTCTGTGGAATTAATGTGCCAGTTGTGCACTTTTGCATTTAAACTCACCTGCAAGTACATGTTGTATGCATCCTGTAATTCTGGTTATCAGTTAAAATGACTGGAGGACACACTGTCACACTTCTGCTCTTATCTGGATCACATATTTCGGTTTTCTTTCTGGTCAAAAACCTGGAAGAGAGTGGTTCTGTGGCCAGATCAGGGCTTCACAGAGAGACTGAAGCTTATCAAAATCATCAACTAAACCTGGAAATAAGGATTTAAAGCTAATTTAGATTTTCTTCCTGTCCTTTGCATGATAAATCTCATGACATGCATATGCAGTCCTGACATGACAAGAATAAAAGTGACATTCTTCAAGAAAGCTAGCAAAGGAAGACAATATTTCTTCTCTGTGGACCAGAGACGAGATATGACATAAGGGAGTATTTTTGGAAGATCTGCTGGGCTTTGTACTCAGAGTCTTTGGAACTAAGAAAGTTTTAACGAAATAATTGTAAGAAAATGTCAGTAACAATACACCTGAAATAATAACAAATTCTAGAGGAACCTTTATTTTCCGAAAGCTTTGAGTCTCATAACTATGAATTTTTTCTCATGTTGATCATTTGTCATTGAAAATGTGTGAAAGAGACCTTAAAAATATAACATGCAACTTCTTATCTCAGTTCTGTACTGAGCATAGAAAGATAGAGCAATTAAAAAACATGTTCCATCACTGAAAACTCATGGTTGGAATTTAAATTGGATTTCAAGATCAGGGGAAATAACTTCATAATGAGTGTTAGTATGCAAAAAGTCATAGAAAGTTAATGGACTTTAAAAACTGACACATTGCTCTAGAAGACTCATTAACACGTTCCTTGGCTTCGTAAGAGAAATAACTAATGATGGATGTATTGAATTAATTAAAAGAAGCAGCTCCCAGCACAGAGATATATATGTAGGGAATGACAGTGATAAACTATGAATTAAAGGAAGAAAATAGAGTTAATGTAAAAAAAAAAATCTTGAATTAAATGTACCTTGATAACATTCTTCTGTTTAGGTTCAGAAGATTTTGATAGTAATTTTTTAACTCCTTTGCAATTTTCATTTCTGAAATTGAATGAGACAGTATTGAAGCTTTAAAAGTTTTTCAGTTATCCGTGAAACTCAATTTGAAGGAAAAGGTGGCACCATAGTAATGTATCTGCATATTTAATGACAGTGCTGCCCAAACTCAAGAGATTGCAATATTATACCTGAAAGAGAAAATTACTTCGCTGTAATTTTGCTCTTTAAAGGATGTCATTATACAGATTCTCATTAACCAAGCTCAAAACTCTACCATGGGAACTGGAAGGATTATACCTGTTCTATTAATTTAACAGGAATAAATGGGCACTGAAAATCAAAGGTGTCAGTACCATCCTGATAATCTTCTTGATTCAGGAGAATTAATGAAAAAATTTAAGATTCACAAGCAACAATAAACAGAACATACAACATTTGGAAATGTTGCATCAATAAACTGTTAATATATAACAAACACACTTCAGATACTCCTTTCTAAAGATGATGGTTATTCTCCTAATTGTAGTAGGCCAGAAGAGACGGAAATATAAATACGTTTTTATCACTAATCCTGCAAGTAACTTAGCTAATGATCTTATGACTGTAGACTGTATTAACAGTCAAATTATGTTAGAAATATAGAATTCTCTTATAATAATAACCAAATTATGTTACAGGTATAGAATTCTCTATCACCAAGTGCTATCTTCATAAAGAATCCTGCCACTTGAAAAGAGCATGAAATGCAACTCTGAATCAGAAAGAATAACACAAAAATTAAGCCACAAAAACACCCATAAAATCTATTCATATAAATAAAATTGGAAAAAAATTTATATACTTATTGTGGTGCATTTTATTTAAATCAGGGAAAGCTGATTTCAGAAATCAAGTGTCCAAACTTACCACAGTGCTCCTACAAAGTGCAGGTCTCTTCAGAATGTGAACTGATCCTAGTAACTGGGTACAGGAGGTGATTACTGCAGAAATTTATGTGAGATAGTTAAAATTGATTAAATGAACACAGTTGCATTACACCTGACAAAACTATAGGGGAGGTTAGATCTTTCCAGAGAGAAGTGGATAATTGTATTGAATTTTATTGGTGACTTAATCATAGAATATAGGATAATTCAGATAAGCACCTACTTGAAATTTGACATATTTTAAAAACAAGATGAAGATAAAAAAAGTAAAAGGAAAACACACACATGGTTTAAAACTGGAAAGGTCATGAAATAAAGATGCATAATTAAATGAAATAGAGAAGTCAGCTAAATAGTCATGTCATGATTTACATTTATATCTCCATTCTGTATGTCAAAATTACCTCCCACAAGTGATATTTCAGATATATGTTACAGGAATTTAAAAAATCAGATTAATCAGTGAAAATCTTTCTCACCAAATCCTGGTGCTGAATAATGGCAACAAAGCACTGATGTGAATAAAACAAAAAAAATGAGAGAATACGTCAAAGATCAGAAACATATATATTGTCCCAGATTGTGAGACCTTCCTGTACTATTTAAAATACATAGGATGTGTGTCTCTTACTTAGAAGTTTTAAAAGCAGATTTAGATTTGTGTATTCAACCCTTAAGCAATTAAGTTGCTGATGGTGCACCCTCATTTTCTGGAAAACAGTTAACACTCTGCATTCATGAGGGATACAGAGTCACACAAGCAGAGATGTGTTTATTACTTCATAAAATTATGCTGGTATTTCTTACCCTTTACAAGCTTGTTTTTCAGTCATCTGTCTTATTCCTACAGAAGGATTCTATTTCTCATTTTAGCTAAGGAATTATGTATCTCTAGGACATATTTTTCCACTGTAAATAAAAGAAAAATATATGTGAATTAAAAAAAAAACCAAACCAAATAAAAGTACTTGGTTTTGTTGCATATAAAATTGTACGTTATAGGTTTGCAAAGTGTGTATAATTTGCCAAATTCAATTATTTCTCTCAAGTTACCAGCATTTTGCAGCAATAATGAGGAGTTCAGATGCACATAATTGAGAATATAATTTTCCATGCAGGAACACTCTGCAAGTGTAAACTGTCACCATCATTCACTCTGCCAAGGAAGAAGCTGGAAGGTATTCCTTCATTCTGTACAACCATTCAAGTCTTCCAGAAACAGAACTATGGTCTCTAGGGACTATAACAAGGGAGGCATCACTAGAGAAATTCATAAAAGAGTGTTAATTCTTATTCAAATTGGTGGTTATTTCTGGAGGGTTATCTGCGATAAAATTTACCAAAAAGAAGTTTTTATCACTATCTCATTGAGAAAGAACTGGCCAGGTGAAAAAATTTCCTATGATGGACTCCAAGCAAATGTGTGTGTAATATAGCATTCTCATTGTCAGCTGTATGTTCCACAAAAAAAAAAAAAAATAGAAGGAAATAATTAGTGCAATGACTAGATATGGATTTTTGTCTGAAACGCATAAAAACCCTCCCATAAATAGATTTGCTCAATTAAAGTTATTTGATGTCTACAATAATAGAAATCAGCTAGGAAACCAAGTAATCAGTTGTAGGTTTTTCGAAATGGTGTGGTAATTTAAAAACAGACTATAAAATTCAGCATTGCTGCCCATAATTGCAAAAGCTTGGCTACTATATCCATTGCTTAGAGCTCTGCTGGCAGTCTATTCGCAATGGCCACATTCACGTCTCGCAGCAGGATCCCACTAGAAGGTCAGTCGTGCATAAAGAGGTGAAGTATTCTCACAACGGGAGCACAATCTTTTGGAACAACTGGCAGATCAGCAGATTTTACTTGTTCAACCTTAATAAAGACTCACAGCAGTAACTCTGTTTAACCAGCAGAGTTCAAAACCTGAAACCTTGTCCTCGACAGAAATCGGCCACAGATTGCTTCTGAAGCTGGCCCCACAACACAATAACCAATCAGCTCCTGCCATGCTGCACTATTACCTTGATGACCCATTTAATAGCTGGATATTATGAGGTCCTTTGGTGTTGTGACAGTCAAAAAGGTCAAATGGGAGAGTAATTTCTACCCTTACGATTTTGGAAACCCGTCACTGGCTTTTATAAATGTATGGTATATTTATGTAAATATTTTTATAACAGTAACTAAAACTAGGAAAAAGTGATGTTGGAGAGATTGCAAACATTTTAAACTACTTTATTTGACATTACTCCATTTAAATATTAGAAGTGAATTAGCATTTTTAAAATATTTTTATGAGGATGTCACTGATCTTTTTTTTGTTTGTTTGTTTGTTTTTAAATGTACATCTAGTTTAAATGAAGCAGCAACATTCTGTTTTTCATTTCCCCTCTATTTGTTTCAGGTTTGTGCAATTTGAAACTTTGATTTGAGCCAGGTTCCGTTCATAGCTGACCAGATACAGAAAGAAAAATTGGGATCTCGGAAGTCCATTATCACTACCCAAAAGTGACTTACAGTAGCATAAATAATTCATTACATTCCCTCTTGATTGCTGACAGAAAACTGCCTGTGTGACATGAAATCACATTTCAGAGACTGTTAAATACAGAAATGCAAACATTTGTTCATGGCTTTCATTAGCAATATTTACAATGACTTCAACAGATGCAATCATGTCTAAATCATTCTTATTTTACTATGATGAATGACATATTTAATAGTTGTATATGCCCTCAGAACATCATCAACAGCCTAAAAAGAAAGAGAAATGGTCTATTAGCTGTGGAAGAGATGTAAATTTTTTAGCCTGTACTCTAAAGGACTACAATGACTGAAGGAGAGAATGCAGAAAGGCAGGGTACAGTTTCTCTTAGGGGACTGTTGAAATACACTCACTCTATGTGAGTGTTGAAATACACTCGCTATATACTCTCACTATAGTGAGCCAAACTGGAAAAACAAGGCAAGTAGATGGCATTGAGAAGAATAAAATTTGTTGCCTACCACAAGGGTCTTGGAAAAAATTTAAAGGAGAGAATACACCTGAACCTAGATAAAGAAACTTTGCGCAAAATAAAATTATTCATTTTATGTTAAAATGGTACATAGAAGGTAGGACCCACCTTGCTAATACTTCTTGGCATATATTAGAAGTGGTGGGTCTTTTTCCTTAATTACAGGCTAGTGAACTCTTATTGCTTGAAGGGTGACAGCTATTCACAATGACAGACCTGCCTTATTAAATATGTCTGGGGGAATGCTACAGAGGAACTCAATAATGCTACTGTTGATAAAGGATTCAGCCATGAACATTCCATCCACAGCTTGCTGGGATATTACTGCATACAGGAGCCACATTAAGTTATCAGAATCGATGCTGAGCAAAGGTGGTTTTGCAAATGCAGCACTCTGCAGCAATATTAACTGCTGTCCTGAAGGCAGCATATCCAAGTCTGCAGCCAGGCTGTTACCATTTGTGCTTGTTTCAGCCCAGTAGCGTATCAATGGAAGCTTTTTAATTCACTACTTTTTGCCCTCTGCTTAATGTTCCATTGTGCATTGCAGGTAGGTCTCATTGACCCTGGATAAAGTTGAATAGTTAATACAGTTGGGCAAAGTTCAGAAATTTGAAGATTCCTTCATTTTTATTTTCTGACTATGTTATTGTAAAGGGCTTGATTCTGCTTTCAAGATTATTCTGCATTAGAATGCAGCAACTAATACTGATAAAAACATTATGTAAATATTTAAATTTTTAGGTAAGCATTTAAGTAAATATTTAGATGTTGACTAAGTTGAAAACAAAGAGAATACTTGGTACCAACGTGAAATATGTGCACAGCACTTAATAGTCTGTTGTTTCTATTATCCCTCTTTGACTGTAAAAAATAAAAACAACCAAACAAAAAAACCTAAGCAAGCAAAACTCTATAGACATAATTGTGTTAATGAACAGAAATATATACTCAATAGTCATGTTTAAGCATGCTAATTATACTAAATGATTGAAGATCCTATATGAAGTCATAAACTAATTAGAATCATCTACACGTTGTTAAGAAAAAGAAGATGAACAATTGATCCTGAACATGAACTGATCCTTTACATGGTTTCATCTGTTTATGTTCCCATATTTAGGTAATTTCTGCACCTCCATAAGCAGTTTTTACTAAACCCCAAAGAATTCATGTATTTTTGACACACATTAACCAGAATTTCTCCTTAGCTGTCTAGACCAGAACATTATACATTACATTAAAACTTGTAGCTCGCAAGGCTACTCTTGCCCTAAAACAAAATAATATTAAGGGAGCTTAAATAATATTGTCTATATTTAGATTCAGAAAGATTTAGCTGCATGTGAAGCAGACTCTTCTGAATTATGTCATGAATATCAAGTGCAAATTGATAGTGACTCTTTTGTTGAAAAAACTGTCTTGCACAGAAATTTAATTCAAGGTCTGGAAGCTGCAGAAATCAGCTAATATTGTTGATGATAATTATAAGTGTATACAATGCATGAAACATATGACAGGACATATGCCATACAGAAATTACATTTTAGTGGTTTTTAAATGGGAATACTTGTTTTTATTTAGACTATTTTTAAAGTACTTATAATGTTAGACATCCTTCTGTTGTGAAACAAACATAAATTTAAAATAACTAAAAGTGAATAGGTGATTGTAAAAAAAATAATTCCCTGGTTTTCTATAATCAATAAATTTATGGAACTCAAGGTATAACTTATAGCAATGCTAAATTATAACAGCATGAATTGATCATACTTTAGAGTGCTGCAAGATGCTTGCATGTTAACATTACAAAGTGATAGATAAATTCTTTTTTGATGGTAATGCTTGTTTTATAGAGTTGCTTATCTTACACTTGTGTAAATCAACAGTTATGCTACTGAAAAAAGAAGTTCTAACACTGAAAACACATTCAAATTGAAGAAAACAGAAATAGTATCTCTCAAGTACTGGAAAGGTTTACAATAAAGAAAAAATATAAAATGAAGATCTATATCTGTAGATAGGAATAAATGCAAAATAATCTTATTGCTCAGCACCTCAGCATTCCAATATGTCTTAGAATTAGAGAGTACGGATGAAAAATGCAGTTGTTATTTTGTTTTCAATAACAGAAAATTGTAAGTGGGAAGAGTTCCAGGGGTAAATCCCCTCAGGAGAAAAAAAAAAAAAGGTATAAATAAATATCACAATCAGTAGATTGCAAGCTGATTGCTAGGAATAACAAGTAACAGCTAGGAGAGCTAGCTGTTTTATTGCTCATATAGAATCTTTCTCAGAAGTGCATCAGAAGGGGTTTCCTAAGTGCTGAGAAAAATTCAGAGACAACAAAATTGCTCTGAATTAAGGTAGACTGAAGGTATTTTCAAGAAAAGGAAAGAGACTTTATTAGACCAAATATTCTGGTCTGGGGTATTTCTCCAGCATACAGAAAATATCCTAGAATTTCAAATTTTCTATCCCTGTTTTGTATGATATAAACTTGAATTTGGCCTCAAACACCGGAAGAGAACTCCCAGACAGGGTGTTGCTAAGTATAAGAGATTTTATCTTTATAGCCTTTTTGACCCACTGAATGCTCTGCATGGTTTGGTAATGGCACACAACTAAGCTAGTAAAATGCAGATTAATTTCCATTATCCAACACATAGTTACTATCTAAATTGTAAAAGGTTTTGCAGAACTCTGGCCTGCAGTAGCAAATTTTCTGACCCAGATAGCCAGATGGTGAGAACTGTGTTATCAAAGCCAGAATGTGAACAGACCTCAAACAAGGATCTTCTGCATGACTTTTGAATGATCTCACAGCTACTTCTATTGTCTGACATGAAATTCTATTCCCATTGTCTAGACTGACAGAGGTTCTATTGTCAAGCTGAAAAAAAAAAGCTTTCACATGTAAGTTTTCTCAAGGCTCCTCCACTAGACTGACAAAAACCTCATTAACATCCTCATATTTAACAGAAAATAAGGCTAGAGTTGGCTACATAATTTCTTCAAGAGAGTAGTTAAGATTGATATATAGCTAAACAAGACATGGAAAGTGTCTAGACCAGAGACAAGCTTTCTGTTGTAGGCCTATATAAGCCAAAGAAATACAAATACTCATATTAAGAACTATGACAGTGTAGGTCTTTAGTTTAGTATAAGCAGTTCTTTCGTTATTTAACTTGATCAGATATAATTCCTTAAAACATACCCGGACAAAGTAATTCTAGTATACTAAAACTAGTATACTATATTTCTGAACATTCATTTCCTCTTAGCATTGCAGGTCTAGCAATAAAGTTATTTCAAAGACTACTAAGTCTTTTTGCAAGCTTTGCAAATAAAATTTTGTTTATAATATGGTAACATATCCTCAGTTTGTTACAACAGACTTCTTCAGGGGTTTTCTGATATGTCTGTAGATTGTAAGTATAAAGTTTATATATTAGATTGGAATGAATTAAATAATTACTAATTCAAGAGATCTGTCAATCAAATTGTGACACTACATGTCCATAACTGTAAAGCCCTTACTTGTAGCTATGCAAACCAAACAGCACAACCTCTCAGGCACTTTATTTCTTCCTGCAGGACTTAGATATGTGAAGAAATGTTTTCAATTTCCCACTTATCCATTAGGAAGAGTCTGTGTCAACTACATTTGGCTATTGCTTTGCTTTAAAGTTAGCTAGCATTTTGAAATGCAGTCTTCCCCTCTGTGAGAGGAAGGTCTGGGCATGTGCAGAGATCTCTTAAATGTATGGCTTGTAGGTATTCTACTTTGCCTTGTCTATAGTTTTTAATGTTAGGGCAAATGTATTCAATGTTCTATCCCACTGTACCTCTTGCTTCATGTAAAGGTTGTGACCACATCTATATTTGTTACAGAAATGTGTTATTACAGGAGCAAGAGACTTTTTGAGCTCTTCTACACTGTGTAACAGAGCGTGCAGTAGTAATGTTCTCCTTTGTAAAGTGTACTGCAATGATATTACTGTGCCAAAGAGCTGCTGGAAGCAATACTCATCAGATTGGATGTAGTATTACTTTAATGCACATATATTGTCTTGCATGCCTGAGCTGGCTGTACATTACCTTTCTTGGATGCAGTGCAAGGATCTAACTTGTAAGGGCCAGATGTGCCAGATTATGGGCTGTATGTTAATTCTGCAAACATGCTGTTCTCTTTTGATCAAGGTGTGAGTATTCTCAATCATGCATAATAGTGTATACATAAGTATACAAAAGTCCAGCATACTGGCCTAAGGTTTTGGGTTTGGTTTGGTTGGGTTTTTTTCACTGTTTCAGTCTATCTTAAAATTGTGAAGGGAAAAAAAAGGTTATTCTGGGAAAAAAAAAATCATTGTTATTTTGATACTGAGACTTGCAAAACCATATATTAGATTTTGTACTAGACTCATATTAAAATTAGATAACACTAACACCACTAACCTGCTATTATCCGCTCTGAAATATGACTGGCTCCTGCCTTGCCATCACTTATTTTTTGCTGGATTGAATAGAAAATCATGGCAGTTGCTGCATTTTATAGCAAACATACTCTGAAACTCTGAAAATATCTACCTGTGACACGAGTAGAACTGGTGGAGTGGTATCACTAATTAATATAAATACTTGTCTGAAAAAAGGGACAATGACTCCTCCCCCCTCCTCTTCTCCGAGGATATTCAGAACCAGCTATTAGTATGGAGTTCAATCCTCAGTATTAGCGGAAATCAATAAGTGACCCTTAAGTTTATCTACTGAACTTGTCCAAATTAAGTTATACTGCTCCAAGAATATTAGACAGTGAAATTGTTTGGACATGGCCTTTGGTGAGCCTGAAATTCTGACTGGGAGAATAAAATCACTGGTGTAGATTCAGGAGTCCCTTCTGGCTATCTGGAGCTGACCTTTGCTGTTCCTGATGCTATGGCTGTTATCCTTCAGCCAATGTTAAGAAAAAGCAATCACAGGGCTGTTTAAACGCAACAGAGAGATTTTACACAAATTTCTCATTTGAGAAAATGTGAGAGGCAAACATTGCATATGTAATGGCAGTATAAAACTCTCAGCAATGCTGCAAAAGTACAGACTGTAACTGGCATAAACTCTGGAACGAATTGTGCAAAGGAAAGGTCAAAATGTTTTCCCAACAGAACAGTGAAGATGAAACAGAGATGAAGCATTTGAGGAAGTTATGTTTATCTCTCCTGTCATTGTAAGGCAACAGAGAGTGTGAGAGTCTCTCTGTGAGACTCACTGAGATCAGTCTCAAGCACTAATAGTGTTACTGTTGCATACTGGTCTTGGCAAATTATCTGAAAATGAAAGAGTCCTGAAGTGTTTTCGTTTAATGGAAAAATATTGCTATACTCTCACTCTCAAGTTTCATTTTATTCACTTTCAGATAAATTTGCAACGAATTGTCATTTCCCTCTTTTCCACTTTTGCTTTCAAAGGGTTTTAAGGTCATGCTGTTTCAGCTGCCCATAATGAATCTGACTAAATATGCCTGGTGTTAGATGTTAGTCATTGTCCTTTTTAAACATCAGCTGGCTTTTAAGGCTTCCTTTTTTTTTGTGTTGTAAATTACAATAATATTACTTTAAAGGGAAATTGGATTTTCTTTCTTTAAAGATGGGGATTTTTCAACTTCTCAATTTTCAAATAGTTGTTATTGTCTATCTTGAACACTTTTTCATTATGTTCTCTACCAATAAATTGAGGTTTTCTGCCTTTCTTCTTGCTATGACCTTTAACCTTGGAAGACTGCTCATATGTGAACTTTGATGTTGACTGCAGGATCTCAGAGTTTGTATCATGCTATAAGCATCATGGAGCTTGGATGTTCATTATGTTACTTCAAAATTATAAGTTCAAACCAACAGCTCTGCAGTTATATTAGAGGAAACTTTTTTCACATGTTACAGCATTCTGTGGCTCAGAATATTTCCTTTTCTCTCTTAGGTTTTTGTGGAGGCAGTTGATACATAAAGACAGGGATTTAAGAGCTGCAGATCTTGATTAGGATGAGTGTTGGGATGGCTGCTGAAGGAGAAACTCATGGAAATTCTATCATGCAATGTATTTTCCAAAAAATGTATTAATAAATTAAGACTCCTGTTTTTTTACTTTAGGATATTACAATTTCTGGCACATTTATATGACCTCAAGAACACACCTCTTGCTTCATATGGCATGAGAAAATAATAAAACTACCACTGAGAAATATATTTCATAATACATTTTTCTCACATTCACTGAAATAACTTTGACCACCAATGCCCCTCCCTTTGAGATTTTGGAGGTTTTTTTGCATACTCCCTCTGATTTCTGAAAAGGATGTACGTGTGCCATATGGGGCTGGACGGGATTCCCCTGAGGGTACTGTGGGGGCTGGCAGAAGAGCTCGCTAAGCAGCTCTTCATAATTTATTATCAGTCCTGGCTAATCAGGGAGATACCAGATGATTTCAGGTTGACTAATGTGATGCCCATCCACAAGAAGGGATGGAAGGAGGGTCTGGGGAACTGCAGACCTGTCAGCGTGACCGTGGTCCCAAGAGAAGGTTATGGAGAAGATCAACTTGAGTGCATTCTCACAGCACAGACAGGACAAGCAGGGGATTAGGCCCAGATAGTGGGTTTAGGAAAGGCAGGTCCTGCCTGTTCCACCTGATCTCTTTTCATGACCAGATGACCCACCTCATGGATGAGTCTACTTGGATTTCAGCAAAGCCTTTTACACCATCTCCCATGGCATTCCTCTGTAAAAGCTGGCAGCACATGGCTTCGACAGGTACACTCTTTATAATTCTGTGATTTGCATGTGTGATTGCACACGGAAATAAAATCTTGAACGCTGTCTCTCTTCATCAGCATGCATTTGAGCTTCTTAAGAAATTCATTCCTGTTTCTGGAAATATTCTACAAACTAGTAGAATAGGGATTTTTGTTCTAGGGATTCTTACTTGAATCAGTGTCACTGTACCAAATTGCTTTAGTTTTTTAATAATTATGGGAAGAATGTTCTGTGTGAGGGAAAAAAGAACATTCCTGTATTCATGTATCTCTTGTTCTCGTAGTAACTAAAGTGGACTGTATGGAATTCTGTCATGAAAGGAATCTAGAAGCTAACTGGTAAATAAGAGTGCTAACAGCATGCATTACATATTTTTGGGTTTAGTGTCTTCTGTGTTAATTCTTTTCATGTTATGCCTCTAATAGTAACAAAGTATTTAAAGGTAGATTAGAAAGGCTTTTAATTATCTCTCATCATAAAGACCAGAACTCAGAGCAAATTTTTAAGAAAGCTGTTTCTTCCTCTTTTATTTTGATGGCAAATTTGTATATACTTCATTTTCATACATGCATATACCTGCATATACCTGTAAGGATTATTATTATCACACTGATCAGTTTATAATCAGGTAATGTTCCACCTGGTCCAAAACTTGAAAAGACATTCATCAGATTCTGAAATACAGACAGGAAGGGAGAATACACTGTGAAAGCAAAATTGCTTTTTTGGGAACTGCTGTCTAGCTGAAATTTCTGATCCTTTGCTGGTCTTTGAGATGTGAAGTATGCTACGTTCAGCAGTTAAAGTCTTTTCAGTTTAGGATGATGAATTTCTGAACAATCTGACTAAAGTTAATGCAACTTTTCCACCTTACATTGTAGGACTGTTGATTTAAGTCATGGATATACCACCTGGAACATTTATTTCCTATACAAAGGGACTTATTTGCAGGCAAAACCAGTGCACAGGTGGGCATTCAAAGAGATATATGAAAGTTCAAACACTCTGTTTACAACTTAGCATGGCATAAATCTGACCTGTTGTAGTTTCGCTCCAGTCCTGACAGCTCTGCGTAATCTGTGCAGTGTAAAGGATGTGTGGATTAATACTGGAGAATTAGATGCTATCCTTACCTCAGAGCAGCTGTAATTCTACTGCTGCTGGAAGATAATAGTTTTTAGATCAATTGCCTAGACTCTACGCTACAGGTATGGTGATTTTAAGCTCATATTTTATGGTGGGTAGGAGACTTATCTTTAGTTTTAAAATGTCACATAATATGTCAGTGTTTTCTGCCATTGGATGATTAGATACGTAAAAGACAAAACTATAAGGATTTAAAATAGCATAAAAGAGTGTTTGATGTTCTTCTTAATATATGTTTGAGGCAGTCATACAGTGCTTGCACTCAAGTCACTTTTTGGTAATTTTTCAGTCTTTCTCAAAAGACTCAGTATTTCTCAGCGGATCCTGTATTTTTGATCAATGTTTGTGATAATTTTAACATGTATATCTAGCAGTATACATGATGCATACATATGCACTGATGCCAGTCAAATCTGAATTAAGTAGAAAAATGCAAAGGGAAAAAAAATCATAAGAATAACTGATCTTGATCGTGTTGCAATTTGTGATAGCATAGTGATATTTCCCATAGAATTGTTACAACCAACTGCTAGAAACAGTGATAAGTTTCCTCAAAACTGGAGACACACTCAAGCTTAACTGGTTCACTTGGATCTTTCATGGAAGAAGAAAATTTGAAGAGCACTTCTTTCCTGGTGTTGCTACTTGAAATTATGACCAGACCTAGATCTCCTATGGAAGGTTGCACTGGAGCTACTATGAAAATAAATATGCTCTCTGGATAGATTTTTAGTATGCAGGGGAAATATCTGCATACTGACAACCACTCTTTGGTGCCTACCTACCTTAATAGGACATCTTCTGTTCTACAGAGATGTTATGAATTTTTTGACTCTAATATTGCACACTTTTATCAGCCTCCTTTGTAGTTTACTGGAAGTTTATTTTAATGTGTTGTTTTAAATGTGTTAAATTGTTTATCCACTTATGTAAGTAGTGTTAGCAATGAAACTCTGGGAGAACTGCAAAACATTGCCTGGCTTGAGGTGACTGGTGACTTTTGTGTCCTGGTAGATCTCTGACATTCTGATTTTCATTAATCAAGCTGTAAATGTAGTGAATTCTTTAAATTTTATATTTGTATTCTATTTACATAATGTTATGCTCACCTGCATATCCAGTTGGTAATTACAGCTAACAGTGTTCAAGTTTACACAGAAATTTGCTACCTAGAAAATATACTGTCCCAGAATACCATGACTGATATTGAAATAACCCACTGCACAACCAAAGGCTTCTTAATATCTTCTAAAAACAAAATGAGATTTTTTTTGACAAGACTTATTTTCTTTGTAGTAGTTGATTGTCAGCTGACAGAGAAACAGTACTTTGAATTGGTAGCAATATGCTACTTAGAACTAATGTCAGGATAATATAGTTTTCCCTGTATTTGTATTTCTTCTGAACACTGGTACAATATTGAAGAAAAGCAACTCATCATATTGCTATGATGTGGTTGGGTTGGCTTGTTTGATACAAAGCATGGGCCTTTGCAGGTGTTGGCTATGGTCAGGAAAAGAACTGAACATACACACTTGTCTATACTTGTTTAGCATTCAAATAAATAGCATACTCTAACAGAGGTTTAAGTCGTGAAAGTCTGCTATAGGAAACAGCGTGCCCTTTACAGTGTTTAATTTCTTATCTGCGTGGTTTAGAAAAGGTAATAGCAATGTGACATAAATAAAAAGATGTCCTGTAAACCTTTTCTTCTCTATTAGTATGAATAAATTTAATATCTGTTTTTTTAAGAGCAATTTTTAGAACAGTTTTCCATTTCCATAAACTCCTTTGCAAAGTTCTAATGCTGCCAGTCTTTTGTTTTTAATTTCCAAAGTTATCTTTTCCTTCCCCAGAAATTTCATACACTTAAGAACTTCCATTTTTTTGTTTGGTACTACCCACTTCCTTTCTTGTCTGTTAAAAATAGTTATTGTTGCTGTCATTTCATTTCTTCCTCAGACTGAACTTTTACTTACCGTTTTCTTCTTTCTTTGTAATAAAAACATTAAAACTCCCAGATATATTCACATTCATATTTACTTTCCAACAAATTCATTAGTGATTTTCTTTATTCTCCAAAAATCATCTCTTTGAAATAACAGCACTGAGTGGGACCATCTTCTCTTTAGCCATACTTAATGAAACCAGGAGAGGATTTTTGATTCTTGGGCAAAAGCTAATCAAATCCTTCTTCTACTTGATTTCTTAAAGACCAACCACCACGTTACATGGTTAATAAGCCAAAACAAAGCTAAATAGGAAAATGTGATTAATTTGAGTCCCTTATCAACGAAACTGGAGTCACAAAGTCAAGGACATTTTAAGATATATTTGGAGAATCGGGTGAAAAGAATCTGATCCCTAGGCCCAGTTTTTTGTACATTGTGGAAAAATGTTGTCCTGACCGTAGTGATTCTGATGACAGAAAACAGTCTGGAACGTTGTCTTCAGTCACTATCCCTGACCACTGAGGATATCTTTTCTATATTTCATATAGCAGAATATGCACCCCATGCTTCAGTTTTCCATTTCTGTTTACAAATTCGCATGTACACATATGCAAATGCAATGTGGACCCCCAGCACCTGGTGTGAGAATTTGCAGAAGACATATTAATGTCCTATTAAAGAAGCAAGCAGAGATGGATTATGTCATACTACTCTTTTTCCTCTTTTATGGATCACCATGGCTTGGCTAGATTGGTTGGACTTTTTGAAGCAACAAATCCATTAAGTTAATTTAGGAAACTTTATCTAGAAGTAATACAGGTAAATAACAAATTGCAGTTATCTCAGCAAAGAGATTTAAAATCATAGAATCATTAAAGTTGGGAAAGGTCTTCAAAGTCATCAAGTCTAAGCTTTGATCACCAGCATGTCAACAAAAACATAGCACTAACTGCCAGTTCCAGCTGTTCCTTGAACTCTTCCAGAGATGGTAATTCCACTGCCTCCCTGGGCATCTCATTATAAAGTTTAACAACCCTTTCAGTGAAGAAATTCTTCCTGATATCCAATGTGACTCTCCCCTGGCACAGCTTGAAGCAATTTCCTCTTGTCCTTTTGCTGGTTGCCTAAGAGAAAAGGCCAATCCCCACCTGGCTACAATCTCCTTTCAAGAAGTCATAGAGAGGGATAGGGTCTCCCCTCAGCCTCCTTTATTCTAGGCTAAACAACCCCAGCTCCCACAGCCACTCCTCATACGACTTTCTAGACCCTTCACCAGCTCTGTTGTCCTTCTCTGGACTCATTCCATCACCTCAGTGTCTTCTCTGAGTTGAGGGCCCCAGAACTGGACACAGCACTTGAGGTAAGGCCTCACCAGTGCTGAGTCCTGGGAAGCAATTGATAGTGATAGCATAGGTTTAAAATATTTCTAAAATTATGGGAATAGTATTTGGAGAGGGTGGCTAGGCCTGGGAACACATTGTGTGTACTAGATCATGAGAAATGATAGGATTGTTAGGTGTGATGATTATCTGATAATTGAACATAATTATTGTGTATACATATGAATCATGAAAATGATGTTTCAGGGGGCTTGAGAATTCATATTTGGGTGAAATCAATGAATACAATAGAACAATATAAGTTTAATGATTAACATATAGTTATGTAACAAGAAGAGTATAAAATATGTTCATTTCAAGCCCATGTCAGAGACAGATTTGGGTCTGTACCCCTGGCTCCCGGAGCTCTTTTAATAAAGCACCTGCATATAATCATGCTATGCTGTGATTATGTGTTTCATACACTAAAACAATCACTTCCCTATTCAAATTTTTTAAATTTGTATCACACTAGTTTGTATTCACAGAATCACAAAATCACAGAATAAGCTAAGCTGGAAGAGATCCACAAGGAGTCCAACTCTTGACCCTGCACAGCACCATCCCCAAGAATCACACCCTGTGCCTGAGGGTGTTGTCCAAACACTTCCAGAGCTCTGTCAGGCTTGGTGCTGTGACCACTTCTCTGGGGAGCCAACTCCAGTCTCCAGCCACCCTCAGATGAAGAGTCTTTTTCTAATATCCAACCTAAACCTCTCTCAACACAACTTCAGGCCATTTCCTTGTGTCCTGTCACTGGTCATCACAGTCTGCCCCTCTTCTTCCCCTCATGATGAAGTTGTAGACTGCAATGAGGTCTCCCCTCAGTCTCCTCCAGGCTGAAGAGACCAAGTGACCTCAGGTGCTCCTCATATGGACTCCCCTCAAGGCCCTTCACATCTTCGTCGCCCTCCTTAGGATGGTCTCTAACAGATTTACAGTGGTATCCAAAACTGCACACAATATTAAAGGTGAGGCCAACCCAGTACAGAGCAGAGAGGGATAATCCCCTCCTTTGACTGGCTGTCGAACACACTGCTGACTTACATTCAACTTTCCATTGACCAGGATCCCCAGGTCCCTTTCCATGATAGTGCTTTTCCTGAAGGACATTTCTTAAATCCATTGTCTCTTAAAACTATGACCATGACTGATAGAGCTTTTAAATTTAATCTTGATTAGGGATACTTGTAAGCACTCTGAGTACTGACCCATGGTCGTAAGACCAGCAGTAGCCATGGTGGGTTACTTACGAGTTTGTGTTTATCCCAGCAATTCCTTCAGTACTGAAGAAACTTTATGGGATATTTTTTAACATTTGGGAGCAGATATGAACACTGAAGATAATGTGTGGAGAAGAAAAATTGTCAGTCAGGAAAGAATGATGTTTCTTTATTGCATGACTGTTATAATGAATTTTCATACTAGTGAAAATGCTTGCCCTCTTAGAACACCCTAGTGAATGTCCCTGCCAGCAGAAAGGTCAGGCTATAAGACGTGACTAATATTATTGTCAAAGAGCTCATATATTTCAATGCCATTTTTATTGTGCCTTTGTTTGGCACATATTGGGTGAGAGCAACATGATTTTTCATCCTTTTTAAAGAGTAGATAATGGATAGCACCCATTTAGAGGCACAATACTTTCATTAAAAGCATTCTGTGCTAGATGGATCATACCTATCTGTTTCCTATTTTTTTTTTCCCTGTGACAAGTTGCTTAGGGACACTATGCTGCTGACAAAGAAAGATTTCCCAAACAAGGTAATGTACAGAAGCCTGTGGGTAAGTCGAGTACTTCTTCCCTATTCATTCTGCTTTTGAGACAGTATATGTATTGCTTACTATCTTGACAGGCATCCTTACCCTGAAGGCAGTACATCAGCAAATGTCAGGTCATGGAGGTAGCCCCTTCAGTGTGCTAACTGAGGGGGGTTACTTCATAATGGTAATGTCACCATGATTGATATAAAGACATGTTCTATGTGAAGGCGAGTACTTGGAAGATGCCTATAGGTATCTACCGTAGATAAATCACAACCTTATTTCAAGCCATTTTTATGGAAGAAGAACAGTCTAGAGAACAATTCACTATCTAGTCCAACTAGATAGAAGTGAATTGGGTGAGATCTGCATTCAATTACAGAGGACCTAAAAGTGAGAAGATTAACTATTTTATCCTAGAGAAGAAAATGAACCTTTTTTCAACTTAGAGATGCCACAAGGAATATTGGATATTCTTACTTCATACCAGCTAAAGAGAGAAACATGACAGTCCAGAATCCAGCCTGAAGAACAAAGTTTAATTTGCCAACAGCCTTGCTTATACACACGAACATAATCTTTCTAAGCTAAAGTCTTTTCTGGGAGAAACAAAATAACTTTTTTAATCTAATATTTTGTGGGTTTTTTAAGGAGGAAGGAAATCTAGAGGTACTAAGCTGAAAAAAATCCTTTCTCCTGTTTCCATCTTAGCAAAAATTTTCTATGCAGATATGTGTGCTCCTCATGTGCAATGTTTCCCTTCATTACTTTTTCTGCCATTATCTACTACCTAAAGCAATGCATGTGCAGGGTATGAAAGGTAGAAAGTATTACAACATTTTGTAAACATGGTGCTTGCAAATGTTGTAGTTATCTACTATAATCCACTTGAATTTTTACTGCAGTGTGGTAATTCCTTCAACTGTAGCTAAAGTATAACAGTGGCAACAATACAACCCTGGACTTTGTAAAGATAATTGTTTCTATTACTACTCAGAATTCAGCTATTAGTCCAGTGGAGTGGGCATTCAGGTAATTATTGTCTTAATTCCTCCCATTATATTTTTTTCCTCTTTTGATGGCTATAGATACTCAAACACTTTTCTCTGAAAGGCAGAGAGGTGTAGCAAATAATCACAATTCATACATAGGACTGTCTTTTTATTTTTGAAGTGTTTGACAACAGAGAAATTTAAGATGCAAGGACTCTACCCTGAGGAGACCTTGTTGACATTGCTACAATGAAGTGGTCCTAAGTAGATGTCACTATGTACCATTATTACCCTAAAACCCACTGTATTCTGTTACCTAGGAGTAATAACAATAAAAATGATCTTCTTAATCAACTTACAAAATGGAAAATTCCATATTACTCTTCTGTTAATTCAGTAAATATTTAACCATGTATATTTACCTTATTTAATAATTATAGAAATGGTCTATAGAAATTGTTTCTCTTGGAAACTAAACAAGAGCAATCATCTTTTATGCATTTTTCAAACTAGGAACTCAACCATGTATGAACCTTGTCTTGTTCTGTTGAGAAAAACTTGCATCACAGTCTAATCTATTTCAGGTTTGTAGACCTTTTGGTAAATCAGATTAGAGAAAAAGGGACCGCAACATGTGTGAGTTCAGGGCACAGGGGAAAAGATTAAGAAAAAATAAGACAAGAAAAGGATACACCGGGGAAAGCTTGTAATTTGGACACAGCACTTCTGGGAGACAGGATTTGTGGCCAGAAAAACATCAATCACAGTGAGGACACAGAACTCAAGTGCACATCTACAGTGCTTATCTGACTGAGAAGCTGGACTTACCTGAGCACAGCCCAAGAAAACGAAACCAAAGTACATTGTGCATTTGGCAGCAGCTGAGAAGGGGTTTTAGGGCAGATGGTAAAAGAGATCTGTTTTGAAAAAAGGGAAGGGAGTCTGCCCATGGTCAGAGAAGACAATGAAGAGAAAATTCAGATAAAATCCTTTCATTTTCTTGTAATATGATCTGGGTCTACACTGAGGCTGTCCAGACAGATTGTGAGTCTCTTCTGGAATGAAGCCACAAAGTCAGCATGGATCATTTCAACACAGAAAATTTCTGAATAGGTTTAAACTCTTCTGTAATGAAGCCTAATGATGGCTGGAGGGAGGTGTTAATGAGTGTGAAATGGAGCCTGGGGTAACAGAAACTCTGGGTTCAAGTGGAAGCTACTACAGAAATGGAAGTGGGTGTTATGCAATGTCAGCCTCGAGATGTGAGCTAGTGTTTAACTCTTTTCATTCATTTTAAACTTCTTTCTTGTTATTTATTCCTTGCTGGGAAACACTGCATACTTTGGGTGCATTGAATACCTTGGATCCATTGAATACTTTTGGTACTTTTTTTCAACCATCTTTTCTAAAAGTGGTCCTGCAAATCAAGATTATAGGTGGCTACAAGTAAAAAATAAATTCAAATCTTTTACTCTGTGGAATTTGGAACATTATACTGAATATAAATGTTCTAATTAAACATTACTCAATATGATGTGCTGTGGATCACTGTAAAAAAAAAAAAAGAAGAGACTTCTGGAAAAGAATCCTTTTATCTAAATCTAAATTGTTCAAAGGGAAAACCAGATTCCATAAAAATAAAGCTGAAAACAGAAATGTAAAGTCTGCATTACCTCTTAAGATAAAAAAGACTCTCCTCTCATAAATGTGGAAGCCAGGCCATCATGGTCATTTATCTTCTGTTGAAAGCAGCAGTTTATCAGCTCTGCTTTGCCCTCTCTGCTTTTTTTCATTCTATGCAACCAGTTGACTTCCCTAAGGTTTTGCCCAGCCAGTGAAAAAAATAGCTTTCCTTCTGCTATTTATCTTTAGGCAAGCATTTTTCCATATCAACTTTACTCAGTTCTTATCCTGCACTGCTCATTTCTGGGCATTTTATTTTGCTGTTACAGCATAAAGCACTGAAAAATCTGAACAGTTCGTTCCATAAGAGTTTGTGGGGACAGCTCTGTGGCTTTCATGAGAGTGACTGTCCTTCAGTCCCCTTCAGTTATATTTAGTTTGAACATACTTGCACCATCAGAACAAAACAGATGTTATAAAAATATATTTTGATATTATAATTTCACAAAATTTCAATGAAAAACAAATACAGATGAATACAAATATCAATTAGCCTAAACCTATCCAGATATTCTTGGCTAGAGTTGGATTCAAATTGCAAATATTTGCAAAGGGGGTCTGTGTTTGATTTTAAAAAGCATTAGTTCTTCAAAGCAAAGATTTTAAGGAAAAAAACTTCCAATATTGTAGAATCACTTAGGAAATCTTCAGAGAGAGGCTACCAGAGAGACAAAAGAAGTATAAAATTGTCCCAGACATATTATATCTGCATATTTAAGCCCAGATTACAGTTTCTGCTGCCATCTCAAAGGTCCAATTACAGTTTTTCTGCAATATCTCAAAAGGATTCAATTACCTTTGAGGGGCAGGGCTACTTTAACATGATGCTGCTACTGAAATTAGTTTTCCCAGGTAAGACAATGGATTGATGGAATTTGATTACTTGTGGAGGGTAAAACTGGGGTGCTTAGCCATATACCAGTGCCAGAATTTAGTGACAATAGAAAATTTTTGCTGTCCATCATTCTCACTCCTGAAATACATGGGCATAGCTGCATCACTCAGAACTGACAATCAGATACGTTTAACCAAAGAATGGCTTTTTACTTCATAAATAAGATCTTTTTTCCGGCTTCTGAGGCCACTCTTTCTGTCTTTTAAGTTAATTTATAATTTAATTTTTTTTACATCACTATAGAAATTTGTGGGTTTTTGCAGTGAGCATACTTTGTATCTAAGTCTCTTCCATTACTTTTTGCTGTATCACAAGGTTCTTATCTCAGCTTCTCTGTTATTCAATACTGGTATAATGTATTATGCCATTTAGAAAGATCATTCAGTCTTTTTATGACTTTTATGCATATGATGAATCACTCTGGACTGCAGTTTTTCCCAGTTCAGAGCAGTGCTCTCTTCCATCTCTGCCTAGTTTATTGATAACTATCACTGGGTGAAGAGCTGGCAGAATCTCAATCTGGCTCAAACTGAGATAGTACAAATGAATACTTCACGATATAAACTCAGCACTGAAAATATTTTTTAATCTAATTTTTTGTCGAATAACCAAAGAAACATTTAGATCTTTCAAGGAATACACAATCTGGACTATAATATTATTTCATTTCACTACTATTTTGGAGTAACAATTTTAAGACAATAAAGCCTGCAGAGCTCCTACTAGACGGCTTTGCAGTAACGGTATTTTAAATATTTAGAGGGATAAGGTTTAAACATATGTTGGATAAAACAGGCTTTTACTGGTGTGAGAAGGTGATTATTCTCACAAAGTGGAAAGAAACAAATGCAGGAAGTTTTTTCATATAAAACATTTAAAAACCAGTCTCAGAAGGTTGGATGGTCAGTTCTGCAGTGACTAGAGGAAGAGTGAGCCATAAAATATTTGTGTAACTTTGCTGCATGTGAAGTTAATTGTACTTGTTTCCTTTATTGCTACCAAGTGTTGTTAAAACATCACCACAAAATTTACATATTATATAAAAATATCCTTTACTTTCAGCTCAGTAGAAGTTTAAAAAATGCATTACGTGGTGAGAAACATTGAATGAAATAACATTTTTATAATCTTCAGAATTTTAAAATATTTTGTCTGATAGAAGCAAAAGTATGTTTTATTTACCCTTTTCCTCCCATTTTGCAACATATTTGTTTTAATATGAAAAAACAATAAGAAATGTGAGAACGGTGAACGGGAGAGGATTAAATTGAAAGTTTTTAAGATCATCTTTTTGTTTCACCTAGCTCAAATACCAGGAAAAGATGCCTCTTTTCAGTGCACTTCAGCTTATACCTAAGTCTTTTCCCCTCTCTCATACACCAGAATCAGGCAGTGACACCAAAAATGCAATTACTAATCCAACCAGTGGGAGGTTCTTTCCCTTTCCCCATCTGTTGCCCCCCCACGTGTTTGTCACCAGAACTTTGTGGAATGTCTGAGCTGGAGCAGGAGACAATGCAGTTAGGGAGGTTACTGGCTGGGCATGGTAATCGCCAGCCTGCCTCCTGTCCAGACATCAACACCCCCTTCCCTGTGCAGGCACCAGAGAGGAATCAAATACTGGAGAACTGAATTGTTCTAGATTTAGTCAAGAAGTATAAGTGTTATACTTCTATACTTCTATACTACTACTTCTAACTACAGGATAAGCAGACCTGCTTGGGAGCCAAAAGAGTGACCAAAATGTTACTGCTATTTTTAACCAGTGGCAGCAATAAGTCCCACTCATATTTATCACAAAACAGTGATGTCTTCTCACAAAGGTTAAAATAGTTTCTGCCACAGTGTCCACTGTATTCATTTGCTTACAATCAGGAGGGAAACTGGTTGGTGTGCCAGAGACAAGTCAGAAATACAAGACTATCAACTAAAAAAACGAGCCTTGTGAGAATGCAGTGGAAGACGGTGGCATTTTTTGCAAGGAGAGTTTTTGAGAAAATAAAAAGTGATGCTGTGACATGAGTGTTGTGGTCATTCATAAATTTACTATAACCTCCAAGCTTATCAGCCACTAGATATCTGCATGTGCTTTGGTTAATATCTTCTCAAAGGCTCCAGTTAAGCTGTTGGGATGCACATCCTTATCCAAATGCATTTCAATTAGGGCCACAGCAGCCTACTTCTTTCTCGTGACAACAAAGGCCTTAAAAACTGGTTTTAAAATAATGTTTTGATCTAACGAAACTGTAAGTGTCTTCCTGGGAAGTGCAAGTACTAGCTAAACTGAGCCACCTGAAGAGGAGGTCAGCTTTTAGTCTAAGGGCAGGCTAGAGAAAGAGTAGCTACTCTCCTGGGAATGGTGATGCTGATCAGGGAACAAGGCATGCTTGTGTAAGTCATTAAATCCTATTCCCTCTCAAGTCTAGAGGGCATTAGGTTAAGAAAGTAATCAGAAATACTTGACCCACCATGATTATGTGATGTATAGATACAGTAGGCAATTACTTGGGTGAGCCACCGAGCTTTCACTGTTTTCTTGTCCTAAGCTCCCCAAAGGCATTTCCCCCTGGTTATCAGATTTCTGTTTTGTGCAAATGTACAGAAGTAGGGCAATAGCTGGGCAGGGATAGTACATCAATCTTATTATAATCCTTGTTTAATACTGTATTTTAACCTATCTTTCTGATTTCAGAAAGTCCAGACCTATCAACAAAACCTTAGCATAGCAGATTATCTTGGTTAACATGCTTCAGCTCACCTGGCACTTTTAGAAACTGTAGTCAAAATAGTTTTAGTTTGAGCACTAAACCCAGAAGTTTCTATATTCCATTTTAAACATTTATAGCATTTCAATCATTTCTAACATTATTATTAAACTAATAAATGTTTTAGCAGCTTGAAATATCTCCAGACATAAAACACAGTGTTAGGTACATATATTACAAACAACAACAACAACAACAGAGTTGACAAGTAGTGAGTTAAATAGAATTAATTTCCTTTCAGTTTCCCAGTGAAATCATAAACCAATCAGACTTTTGTTCTTGTGTTATATGATACTACCAACCCAAAGTCCCTCAGTGAAATTATTTCCTTGTAAATCATTGCAGTCTATCCATTATGCTCAAGAAATATGATTTTTTTTTAAGTGGGTAATATAAAGTAGAAAAAATATGTGCTGCTTCCAATCTCCTGATATCTGCAGGAGCCCCAGGGCTGATCTAAGCCTCACAGCTTCTAAATACTCGATTGCTTTTAAAAGCAGATGCATATTTAGTATAACATAATACGAAAAACTATTCAGAAAAATAAAAAGAGAGGGAACAAAGCAGAGACATATAAGAAAGGTTCTCTTTCTCTAGATATACACTTACATATTTTACCATTAATTAAAGCATACTTATAACTAATCACTAAATAAAACTATATTCATTTGCCTCACTGAATATTACAGTGTAGGTGCCCCTGTTCCTCATCAGAAACATCCAAATGAAATATGGTAAGAAACATCCTGATCCATTCAATCTGGCAAGTGGACCTGCAGAGATTACTACAGTTAGATATTTCCTTTATGGATGTACTCAATGGTGAGTGAAATATATTCCTGTCCTTCTGACTTGAAATAGGAAAAATTCTTATAATTGATAATTTGATTTAACTATTCTTTTATCAAATCAAAGAAAACATTGGAAAAGAAGATACAGGAAGGAAGGAAGAATGAAAGTTAACTTTCAGTGTAGCTGAAAGTTGATTTGGCTACATTTCCTTCAACAAACTTTGGAAAATTTTACTCTAAGTGACAATTATCTCTGCACATCCTGACGGTCAACTGGACTCAGGGAACCACTAAGCCATCATGTCAGAACTTCTTTCTGGTTTAAGGTTGAAGTGTGACAGGGATGTAGCAGACTACAGTTCTTGCTCTCTGAAGAAATTTTTGTGCGATTTTTCTCTCCCAACATAGCTAAGACTTGACAGAATGAAAAGTCTATCATTCTTATATCCACATAAAACATCTGTGAGTTCTTTGATTTGATTGATACATGCAGATGTACTTTTTAAACAAGAGGCCAGGGATTTTTAACCAGCTATGTAAGGCGGTTGTTGCCCAATCAGAAAAGCTTCCTGATTGTAAACAGTAAGTTTTGGGTTGTGCAATGACATATATACAGCACCTCATAAAATAATTTAATCAAAGAATGAAGGCTTGTTAAGAATTATAGGAAGGTAAAGGTTCTCTTATCCTCTTTAGATGCTTTATTAAATTCATGAGACATAATATTGTCTTCTTGATAACCTATGTTTAGGTTTGTTCCAAAGTTTAGTTTCCTAATAATTTGTGAGAACATGAAGAAAACTCTGAACAGCAGGAATCATTTCCCTTTCTTCCATTGTCACCTCATTGTAATTTTTTCACTTGGAGCTACACTTTGACAATTTTGCCGTTGCCCTCAGGGGAGGGCAACACACAGGTGTCTTTTCCCACAGGGGAATACTATTATAATTGTGCCTGAGGAAGAGATGGTCTTTCTGGAGATGTTATGAGGAGAAAGATCCACAAGAAAAAAAATCTTCAGCTATTGTGCTGGAATTGGGCTTTTTCTGCAGAATCTTCTATCTGAATTGATGGAAAGGTATTTCCTACACAACTGACTCATACATGTATATGAAACCCTTTTTCCCAGGCACTACAGAAAGTGATTTTCCAAACAGAGCACAAAGAGAAAGACTTCTGGTTTGTATGCTGGACATCTTATTTTAATTTTTAAGGAGTTCTATGTATTCCACTCAGGCTTTTTGGTATTTCAGAATTTTGGGAATTGGGTTTTGGGGTGCTCTCAAGTAAGGATTTAAAGTTTCTCCTCACCAAAGTCTAAAGAAATGCTTCTGGATTTCTAATTCAGAACACAAAAAAGAAAAATTAATACTTCCAAGTTATCTGTGGACCATCATATTTGTCTAGCTGTGATATCAAGTGGTAAGACAAAGATTAATTTGGCTTAGTGAAGCCAGAAGTTTTCATATTACAAAAAATTATCAAACTTCACTGAAAACATGCTGCCTCATTGCTGAGTGAGGAATTTGAACATTATTTTTAAAACCTAATAGAATGGAAATACATTTACTAAGATTTCTTTTCCTAGGAGTCTGCTTTGTGAATTTCCATTCTTTTTTGATTGTCAAACTTCTCACTACCTCATAAATTATTTGCAAGGTGCCTGGAGGTGCAGTTAAAGAGGGCAAACTTGTGTTTCTACTAATGAATTGGTTTCCCTGTAGGGTACAGGAGACACTACTTCAGTCTAATGAATAGAATAGAATTAAATAGAATTAAACTTCAAGAATCTTTTTACTAAGAATGACACCACTTTTTACACAAGAAGAATAAGAAAGCTGAGGAAAGGTTCTGTCCCTGTATTGCTCTACTTGCTTGAGTAACCCCCTCCTTGAAAATTAAACAAAGTGTGAACACTTTTAGCCTGTAAATGTAAATGGGAGTAGGCACTGCTTGTTTTTTATATGGAAGTATTGACAAGTCAGTGATATCTATTGTTCTGATCCTGAGGTCCTCTGGCTGTTGATTTCATTTCAAGCTGTGCTGCTACTGTGGCTGCTGGTAGCGGAAAGAGGAGCTGCTGGGGAAAAAAAAGAAAATAAAAAATCCACAATAAAGTCATAGGGGAGGATATCAAAAGCATTCTCAGAATTTTATGTAGAATTTCTTTCAGTTGTGGGTTGTGCTAATTAAGGAAAAAAATTCCATGTCTGGATTTAGAGGTAAGACTAGCACCTAGTTTCATACTCCCAAATGGAAAGGAGTATCGTTGATAAATGCCTGCTGCCATGATACAGTGTTCATAACAATTTCACACACACAGTTTTCCACTGAGGATTCAGTAGCTTCAATATTTATGTCTCAACTGGCTCTTATTCAAGCATTTTTTTCCCCAATGAGTGACTAACTATGCCTGCTTTGGCAATTCTGCTTTATGAATACTTTGAAGAAGTCAGTCCCTTAGAATTCACATGTTTATCAGTTAGTATTTTGTTTGAACAACATTCTTGGTGTGACACATGTGGTAAATAACTGAATTCATACAGATACATATCACATTAAAAAAAAAAAACAACCAACAACGAAAAAACCCAATATCAAATTTCTGGCTCATTTTCCCCCATCTCTTTCCCAGACATAAACAAATCAAAGAAACTTGGCCATGCCCAAATGACTATATTTTTTTCCTTCTTTTTCCCCTTGGATTTGTCAACCAGTGAATTTTAGTTTCCTCTTCTTGTTTAGCAGTTTTTCCTATACAACTTATTTTTCTATTCTTCAATTTGTTTGAATATTTTCTGAGAAACAGCTTGATGCAGAACACTGTTGCTACTAGGCAAGACTTTGATACTGGTGCAAAGCAAATTGACTTTATATTTATTAGAGAAAGAGTAGGCATAGGATGCAGTTAAAAAAGTTGCTAATCAAAGTGTGCTCACAACCACAGAAAATACTTTGTTTTACAGGCAGACATCTTGGGGAGTACCTCCCTCGTTGGGAAGAAGACTGTAAGACAGAAAGAGGTCTCCATGAAAATGGCTAGTAAAGAGCACAGGAAAAGGAAAGCAGAAAGGAACAGTTGTCATGGGGTATGCAGAATTCATTCCTCATTAGTTAGTTAATGAGACTGTTTATTCTGCATATGTAATGCCTGTTCTTTTTTTTTTTTGCTTATGTGTAAGAAAAATTGTGATTTGTTCTAATAACTCCATGAACCTAACAGATGAGTATATGATAAGTCACTGTCATGTGTGATATCATTATCTATTCACCACAGAGGGATAGAAACCTACTAAATAAGAACTCCATGATACTGAGTCAGTCTCAGATTATCTTTTTATTCAAATTTGCAGATTACTCAAATTTCCACCCCTCTTTTGTGAACTGGGTGGACTAGATACAAGCTAAAAGGCTTCATGAATACCTCTCATCTTCACAAAGAGAAAGGATACAAACCAAGGGAAGGACATGATGTAAATTCATAATATTGCTTCAGAAAATCTTTGAAGTGCAACATTTAATTACAGGATATTACTGTCAGATAGAATGCAGGTAATGGCTCTAATAAATTTATTTATTTTTAAATAGATATTATAATGTGAAAAATTCTAACTCAAATTTTCAAGGCCAGCAAGGCAAACACATTAGGTATCCCTTCAGTACAGCCATGTGCTATTTCTTTTTCTTTTTGGTCATCTTCTCTTTGAGGAAGAGGAACAACAGAATGCAGGGCAGTTTAGAGGCAGAAATCCTAAAGAAGCTGAAAGGCACCAGGCAACAGCTATCAAAACAAGCTTCCAAAAGATAACAAACACTAGGAACACAGAAGAACAGTTTAACAGGAAATATTAATAGATTGTTTTTGACTGACTTAAAATAATGAAGGATCTCAAAAACAGCTGTTTTATGAGCTCAATAAAACCCTGGAACATCAGATATTCCCAAAGTATATACAGCTCTTCTTTTTCTGTAAACATTTTCCTATCCCAGCCTCTCCTCCTTCCTTCCTTACACTACAGACATCCTGAGAATTTTGTCCTTAAGAAGCAAATTTGATTTCTCCTGCAGCTGCTGCTCACACTGGATGTACCTCTAGTCTGTAACAGTGTAGGCACGGAGATAACTGAGCTAGCCAAGATCTAAGTAAATGGTATACAGCAATTTTTCAGCTCACCGTAAGACGTAATTTACCTTTCTAGGTTTATTTTAGACAGACTTAAATACCTTTCTTTTCACTTACAAGATTAGACTGAATTTAAACTGTGATGGCAACCTCTGCATATATCTGAGTGGATTTACCATTTCAGATTTTGACTAGTTTAAGAATTTATGTAATACTCTGTTTCAGTGTGTGATCCTTTCAGTGTGTGATCTATGGCTACAAGAAACAGCAAATCAATTTTGAGGATAACTTGTTTTCAGGCATCTGAGGAGAAGTGAGATTCCATTAACTCCATCAATCACCTCCTGAATCATTTTTCCCTTAGGAATGGTGAAATAACTTGGTGTCCTGATAGATGCTTAGGGCCAACGCAGAAATAAACAGAAGGGAAAACCCAGAGCAAAACATTTGTGTTCATTATTATTAGAGGAAAAATGACTCATTAGCTTTCTGATCCATACTTTTTTTTTTCTCACATTTCTGTTGAGATCTGAGGTCATTTTTGCAGATACCTCATGTCAGTTAGAATTCATAATCCAAGATTTTTTCAACCTATTTTTCTTCTCCATTATTGTTCTCTGTTAGGGAAAGGCTATTCATAAACTCTTTACAATCTACCTTATCACAGGTAGCTGTCACTACATGGAGAGAGGTGGGATGAAGAAACAAGAATAGTTAGGATGTCTGGAAAACACAGTCCATTCTTAATGAAAAGGCTGCTTTTGTTTCTGCATTTCAATCGTTTTTTTTTAATTACTGCATAGGATTGGAAAAAGTGATACATAGAGATGCTCTCAACTTCAGCTGAAGACAAGAAGTAACAAAAGTGAAAGAAAAATAAAAGAAGCATTTCTTTATCATTTTATTTGTTCAGATAGTATCTTACATTGAAAGAGATTACTCAAGGAAGAAATAGTATCAATAGAAATAAATATTTCTAAAGAACAATTTATAGTAATTATCTCAAAGAACTGGAGAGATCATGCTGACAAGTTTTCTTCTACTGAATTTCATATTTTTCACTTCTGAATTAAATTTTCTCCTGCATGTCTTTCTTGCGTTTTACTGATCAACCATGATTAAATTTTTCAAAGGCAAATTCACAGTAATTTCAAACAATTGCTAACTCCAGTAATATAGATAAGATGATACTGTCTTGCTGTACTAGTAAAGCACTCACAAAAGCTTATTCTTTAAAATATAGTGTGAAGTTTCATGCTATCACTTGATAAATAGGTGAACAGCAGATTTTTTACTAGGACAACTTTGACACTTTTGTTTTAATCAGAGAATTGGAGAGGAATGGAAAGTTAAAACATGGGAATCATCAATGACTCATCAATTACTACAGATCTTAAGCTTTTATGAGTTGTATAATTTGACTTACACTCCAAGCAAAACATGTAGTAATTGATAAATTGAACTATGGGCAATTAACACCCTTCACCAGAGATTTGTGGAGAGACCAGTGAAAAACCGGTTAGGAAGATGGGAATTTTTTTTATAATAACCAATTATTTACTTTATAAATAGTGTTGGTTTTTTGGTTTTTTNGAGCCAGCTTATATAACTGGATAAAAAAACATATCTAGGAAAAAATACTAATAAAAAGGGGAAAACCCTATTGTACAGATATGGAGATACTGAAATAGGAGACTGAAGCATTTCATTTCGTAAGATTATTGAAGAACTAAATTTTAATATGTCTGTGAACCAGTAAATTGCAAATACTATAAAACAAAAGCTGCAAGATAAAGAAATTAACAGTAAACTACTGAGCTAATTTCTGTGATTGTAAACACAAATGGACAAAAATACTATAACAACTTCCACCACTGAAAGTACTCCATGCCAATTTTGTGGTAAGCCATACTTCTTCACTTTCATGTCTTTATCTTTCTCCTATGCCTTCCTCTTCTCTTCTTTGCTCTGATTCTTTTATTTCCATAATAATCTTTTTTTCTTTTTGGTCTAGTTTCTGAGTTCTTCATATGCAACCACAAAAGAACCCTTTTGTTAGAATTTCTCCTTCTGAAGCAGCCCTTCCTGCTCACAGTTAATAATACCTACAGGTCTTCCCTCTAAGTCATTTGCCCTTGATCTTGCCTGCACCTTCTCTTTAATTCAGTTGATGACAATGACCACATCTGACCCAGGTTACCAGTCACAAAATTGGATTCAGCAAGAGGTGGAGTCTGGATTTTATCTGCTGTTTGTTGGTGAGATTACCTGACCAGCTTTGTAAGGGTTGCTTTCTAGGAGCCTTACTCCAAAGGGGTGAAGATGTGTGAGGAAGATATGGTAAAAAATATCTGTCTCTAACAGACCTTCTGGGGATGCTAACGAGGATGCTGATATGAAAGGCAAAATGTTACTCAGTGTAAAGCACCTGGGGGTGGTGAAAGAAAAGGTATTTTGCCTATAGTGTGAATCAGAGAACGCTTCCCTTGAGAGATCGAAAGAGCTCTAAAATGGTACCTCTCAGGAGAATGTAGAACATTCAGATAGAGAGCAGTGGGATGCAGATATGTACAGTACTGATGTTTGCAAAATTGGCACAGCAAAATTGGCACAGCAGCTATCTAAGCACATGCATATTTCCACAGAACGAATTCAACACGTCTAAATCCTCACTTGGTCCTACTTTGTGTCAGTAGAACCGTGCAAAGCATATGTCAGATTCTGACTTTGCATGGGTGTAATGGCTTATTAAATCTTCTACGACAGAGAGGAAGAATGAGATGGCATATATCATGACTTAACTAAGGCTTTGTCACAGTCACAGTGCTATCCTCATTAGCAATCTAGGGAAACATGGTAACTGTTAAGAGAATGTAAAGCCAATTGGATGCCAACAGTCATTGTCTAGTTACTGGGGGTTGCTGTCAAAGCAGAAAATTGTACTGAATAACACTTGATCCTTCCCTTTGACAAAAGTATGATGCAGAAAGTGTGCAGTGTTTAGACACCTAGATGCAGCAGTGATGACAATGAAAAAAGCAGCAAGGGCAAAACAGCATCAGCTGGTTATCATAATATTTCCTCTTCAGATTCACTGTGTGTTTTGTTCTTCCTCACAACAGAAGCTTACAGAGACATTTAGCTACTAGCTCACCAGCTGAAGGGGAAAAAAAAGAACCACCATTTAATGAGTCTGTCTTCAGTATCTCTCTAGTGTACCATTTGGACATCTTGATGCTCTTTTACTAGGTGAAATTTTTGTTCTTCATTGCAAAATTACAGTTGAAATTAAATAAACGGAAGCATCAACAAATAGTTGTTAAATTACATAAAGCAACAAACCATAGTCTTAAAGTAACAAAGCATAGTCTTTTCTTATTTTATGGAGTTTTACAGGAAATTAAAAATTAGACTGAAGATTTGGAATTTTTTTCCCCTGATGTAAATTTTGAACAAGTTTGAAGCTCTGCAATGTTGTTGGTTTGTGGTTTTTTTTACTACTTCTGAAACAAATGCACAAAACATGGTGAAATTCTGTTGTAGAATGATTTAAGAGACTTTATATGGTCATCTTAAAATGCAGTTAGAATCAGTTTCCAAATGTTTCATTTTATTTTGCCAGATGTATGAAAACAATGTATTGGTTGTTTGCAGCTTGTGAAAGTATGATGAACCCCTGCTCCCAGTTATTAGGAAGGCAGGATATGTAAGAGGAAGTATGACATGAAAAAACCCTGGGTTTTGTCATGTGAATCAATTATGAAAGTGGTTTTGACTGCTGAATAACAAATAATGATTTAAATTAAAGTAGAGCTTGATAAGAGAGAAAAAAAGACTTGGCTAAACTAGATCTATACAGAGATGATGGTTGAGCATGGAGAAATTAACTGTTTAATTGGAATAGCAAAATAATTAATATAAAAAGATTAAAATTGCTTTTCTAATTTTGCAAGTATGACCAATGGATTATGAGATATCACAATGTTATTACTGGAATAGAAGGCTGGGAAGAAAGATTTACCTGGATTACAGTAGAAAAAGGCTGAATTATATAAAATGCAATAGTTTTACTGCACTTAAATGTTTTTGCCAGACATATTTTTTAATACATACTTTCTACTGTTTTGGCAGAGGTTGGTTAAAAATATGGATGCTATCACAGGTGTTTAAGTGTACCTTACTATCTTAAACTAAGTTAATAAGGCTTGGGATAATATCTCAAAACTTCCAGAGCTCTGCAAACAATAACCAGAAGAAATCACCTCTTTTTTAATGGAATACTGTTGAATGAAGCACACAAAAGCTCTGTACAGGCATAATATTGCAATAAATCTTAGAGAAATCAGAAGATTTCTGGAAATTCTGGTTTTGCTTAAAAATTTGTGTTTATTTTTCAGGTAGTATTGAAAAAAACCTTTGTATGTTTTTTACCAAAAATTAATTAATATCTTTGTCACAATTTTTTTTGTGCACCAGAATATTTTGAAAGAGACATTATTTTTCAACAAGCCATCAGACCAGGCCTAGGTGGATCTTTGTAGAGGTGAAATAGCTCCTGGTTTTGTCTCTGAGTGCATCCTGGGAGGTATCCCTAACCTAGTTGTTATATCAGTTGTTTTCCTACAGAGTGAAGAATCCCAAATCTTTCTTAAGGGAAAACAGGTGACAGAGAGGAGTGATGAAGAAAGAGATATTCTGAAACAGTCAGAAAGTAATGAAAGATGACCTGACGGTCATATGATTTCACAGGCTGCTGGAAAGTAAGCGGTGTTTTTGTTTGCTTTGCTTTTTTTGTCCCTCTTCAACAGACAGGCAAGAAAGAATGCCCAGCAAATGCAGCTCATTTTTCTCAGAATTTGTGCTACATATTGTATTATTTCATCAGTTTTCCTATTTGAACTCCTGCATTAGGGGTATAAAACAATTCTATCTCAGAGACAAAATCCATTAGTTTAATACTGGTTTATTAATCTGTGAATGTGCCGTTATTGCCAAGGCCAAGAGTAGCAAAGGCACCATCAATTTTTGTTTCTCCCCACCCCTCTTTCCCTCTGCACAACACCATCTCCAAGGATCACCATGTGCTTGAGACTACTGCCCAAATACTTCTTGAATTCTCAGTCTTGGTGCTGTGACCACTTCTCTGGGGAGCCTGTTCCAGTGCCCAAACACCCTCAGATGGCTGAAACTTTTTCTAATATTCAACGCAAATCTCCCCTGACACAACTTCAGGCCATTCCCTCAGGCCCTGTCACTGGTCACCGCAGAGAGGAGATCAGTGTCTGCCCCTCCTCTTCCTCTCACAAGGAAGCTGCAGGCTGCAATGGGGTCTCCCCTCAGTCTCCTTCAGGCTGAAGAGACAAAGTGCCCTCAGCAACTCCTCACACGGCTTCCTCTCGATGCCCTTCACCATCTTTGTTGCCCTCCTTGGGACACTCTCTGACAGCTTTATTTCCTTCTTATATTGTGGTGCCCAAAACAATATTCAAGGTGAGGCTGCCTGCTGAGCAGAGAGGGACAATCCCCTTCCTTGCCTGGCTGGTGATGCTGTGCCTGATGCCCCCCAGGGCAGGGTTGTTCCTCCTGGCTGCCAGGGCACTGCTGACTCATATTTAACTTGCCGTCTACTGGGACCCCCTGCTCCCTTTCCACGGTGCTGCTTTCTAGCACCTCATTCCCCAGTCTGTACTATACCCAGAGTTGCTCTGCCCCAGGTGCACAATCCAGCACTTTCTCTTGTTGAGCTTCATATTGTCAGTGATTACATTGGTGGAGCCATTGATTCACTGTATTATTATAATTGTGTCCTAATGCTTTCACGACTTTCACTTTTCACTTTCTCAACTTTCACTATGAACTTGTGCAGCCTTTCCACAGCAAAAGAATCAGAATCACAGAATGCTCTGGAAGGGAAGGGACATTCAAGATCATCAGGTTCCAGTGTCCCTCCCCTGGGCAGGGACACCTTTAACTAAACCAGGTTGCTCATAGCTCCATCTAACCTGGCCTGCGCACTTTGAGGGATGGGGCATATGCAACACCTCTGGGCAACATGTGCAAGTGCCCCTTCACCCTAAAATAAAGGATTTTTTCCTAGCATCTAATCTAAACCTACTCTCAGATTAAAACCATTCCCCCTTGTCCTGTCATTACATGCCCTTGTAAAAAGTGACAGTCCTCTCTATTAGCTGTGTGGAAGAGCTTTCTTTCTGACAATCATACTGAGCAGCTCATCTTCATGATCTCTTGTGGCAGCAGTGTTCATAACATGGCTTTGTGTCTAAAAGATTACTTATTTTCATCACTTGTAATTGGTATCTTGTAAAATTTGCTCCCCATATTCATTAGAGGAAAAAAAGTAAACAGGATTATAAATTCAAATTCCTCAAAACATTTATTAGTTATTTATTATTAAGAACTTATTAGCTCCTAATAATACAAACTTAACAAATACTATTTTTTGTTTCTGCTCTGTGTTCTAGAGCTTCTGGTATTCCATGCCTGTAAGAATTTTCTTGCTTGTCCCCCCAAATTACATATTTCTGTGGTTTATTATTTTGGTTTTTTCATTTGGTGGCTGTCATTACACAGATATATGTGAATTTAACAAAGATAAAGAAAAAACTTGAGAACATAATATTTTTCATGTTTAGTTTAATATTTTCAGTATTTAATTTTCAATTATTTGTCTTTATTTAGACAGCTAATGTATTTTCAGTGTATTTTTTTAAGTTTTTGTCAACAGTCTCTGTAAGGATTTTTTGTCCTGAATGGCATAACTTCAGAAAGACATGTTTTGAAGGGCAAAATCTTCCAAGTGTGTTTTACAGTGCTGTTGTCTACATTAAGTTAAATCTGTCACCTCACTCTTCAGTTACCTATTCTTATAATATAATCACTGGTTGGAAGTCCTCATTGTGAAGACTAAAAATTATTATGTATTATTTTATAATTTTGCCATGTCACTTTTCCCTATCTTTAGTGTTTCCTTAATGTTAGATCTTTTTTAAAGGTTGAAAACTATCTCTTCTCTTTCTCTTCCGTCTGTGTAACGTGCACTGTTAACCCAACTGGTAAACAAGAGTAAGTGTCTCTGTTTTGAATTTAGGATAATTTTAAGGAATCTAATCCTTCTTTTTTTATTGACAAAAATTACAAAAAATGTTGGAATTGCCTTTAAAAATTTTATTCCATCTAAATATAAAGTTTATATATAGGAAGCATTCAGGAATGCAGTTATTGGATCCATAAACTCAATAATATGTGAGGGCTCAGTATTGGGTCCTGTTTAATATCTTTATCAATGATTTGGACAAGTGGTTGGGAGTGTTGATCTTCTGGAGGAATGAAGGCTCTCCAGAAGGACCTGGGCAGGACAGACTCGTGGGCCAAGGCCAACACTATGAGGTTCAACAAGGCCCCCTGCCAGGTCCTGCACTTGGGTCACAAGCCCAGGCAGTGCTACAGGCTGGGACACAGTGCTTGGAAAGCTGCCCAGCTGAAAAGGACCTGGGAGTGCTGGTCCACAGCAGCTGAACACGAGCCAGGGTGTGCCCACGTGGCCAAGGAGGCCAGTGGCATCATGGCCTGTGTCAGCAGAGTGTAGCCAGCAGGACCAGGGCAGTGATTGCCCTGCATTTGTCACTGACAAATGTGAGGCCATCAGATTTGAGTAGTGAGGCCACTACTCAAATCTGATGTTCAGTTTTGGCCCCTCACTAGAAGAAAGATATTGAGACAGTTTTTTTCAGCACAAATTCTTAGAAATGTTTTGAAGGCGTATAGTTTAGCATTAACATTCAAGATGTTAATACACATTAAGAGTACAAAATATGCTGTGTCTGAGAACAAGTCCAAGGAATGCTAAAGGGGAAGTTAAATTCAGTGTTACATGGAAGCGTTTCTACCATAAGTTTTGACAACTCTTACAAAACTAGTCTTCCATAGATATTAGCACACATTAGTGTGAAATTGCAAAATAGGAAGACCATTTTTAGCATGATTCATGTGGCAGTAGGAGCACAGATATAGATTAACTTTAATGATGCTTTTAAAAATATTACAAAGCACTTACATAGTTTTTTACGTGTGCGTTAGGGAATTAGATTTATTTGGTCTGACAAGTAGATAGGTGCCAAATATAGTGAATAGTAGGTGTATAACATGTACAAAAATGGGAACTTGTCCCTTTGGAATCCATTTTCCAAATATCTTGGAAACTAGTAAACAAAAAAGTCCCCTTTGATTATAATTTAAGTACTAACATGTGGGCTGTTTGAAGGCAGCTTGAAAGTTTTAAATTTTTATGGAAGCTGAGATCAAACCACTTACAGAATAATCATGCAGTTCTCCATTTGACTTACTTCTAAGACCATTAGACCATCCTATGTTTCCAAGGCTAATAGCGATTAATCGATTAAATGCAATGCAACAAGGCGCTACAGCTAAACCAGCTGATAATTACCTTAAAAAGTGCATAAAGAATCTCAGCAGCTCCTAAAAAGCACAGTTGATTTCATAACTTCTACCTGCACTTGAAGATCCTTTTTTTTAATCCTGAAATCTCCAGAAGTTGGATGGGTCTGGCAGTGATGATGTAATGGAGGGGAAAGGTACATACAATTTCCCTTTATCTTCTTTGTGAACAATGTGAAGACAAATCTGAAACAGAAATACTTAAGTAAATGCATCAGCTCAACTGCAAATATTTGTCAGTTCTACTTCACTGTTGCTCCAAATGACATCAAGACCTTGCTGTTCTCAGTGTAAATACACAAGACGTGATGTAAGAAATGGCCCTGTCCCCAGATAATTGACATTTTACGGATAGGTTTGCAAACAAACACCAGTTTCAGTGTCATTCAAACAGCAAGAAGCTTTACTGAACGAGAAGTTCCATTGGTGTACTGGCTTCATGTTGAGCCTGCTGGAATAACCCTCACTGAGATCCCACCTGTGCACTCCTCTGCATTTTACCTTAAGAAAAAGATGAGAGAAGACACACAAAAGCTGCCCTGTATTCTGGAACAGCAGTAACAACCCATGTTGATCCTAGGATGGAGCACCTCTTGTATGAGGAAAACATGAGAGACTTGGGGCTGTAGCCTGGAGGAGAGAAGACTCTGGGGAGACTCTACTGTGGCCTTTTAGCACTTTAAGGGGGTCCATGGGAAAGATTGGAACAGGTTTTTTCAGGGCTTGTTATGATAAGACAAGGCGTCATGGTTTTAATCTAAAAGAAGGCCAATTTATGTAGTGGGGTTTTTTGGGGTTTTGGTGTTTTGGGGGGTTTTTGTTTGTTTTATAATTAGTGTGGTAAGAGACTGGAACAGGTTGTCCAGAGAGGTTGTGGATGCCTTATCCACATCCACTGGAAGCATTTATGGTCAGGTTGAATGAAAGTCTAACAAACCTGATCTAATTGAAGGTGTCCCTGCCCATCACAGAGGGTTTGGACTAGATAACCTTTAAAAAGCCCTTTCTATTACTCTAAGACCCAACAATTTATTATAGAAGCACATTTTTTTTAAGTTGCTCATCAAAGGGAGCTTTACATGCAAAGATGAATACTGCATTGATTTGTTTATATTTGTCATGAATACATTTTTCTAGCAAAGACAGACAGTGGAGCATCTATTATTTTACAATACCACCTGCTAAAAAATTACTGAAAGTTTTATTCCTGTAATATATATATAAAGGTAAAAACATGGAATGGTTCATCAATAAGATTATATTAGTCATCCTACAATTGGGCGCATAGCTCATTAGGTGTATAAAGATTAAGCACTTAGTAAAAGGTACAGTATCATTCCTTAATTTTGGCAGAAAATAATGCATATTAAAAAAATCTTTTTACATAAACAAGACAAAATCACGTGTCACCTTACTAATTTTGTTTCTTGGTCTATAGTCTGAAGAATAATTTTAAGGGACTTTGAGCTATATATAGTCTGTAGGTAAGATTTAATTTTCAATTGCTTTTAGCCTATTTATCTTCACAAGTACTTAAACAAATCTTATAATAATTACGAATTAAAATATACATCAAGTAATATTTATGTACTTAATTTAACAGATTTTTCAAAGCAATCACAGTTTAAAACTTGCTTCCTAGTAAATGATGTCATCATGTGTTCACACTAGTAATTTTTATAAGGTAGATAGTTTGTAAACTTGCACTCCAGTATTCATGCTAGAATTGTAAAAGACAAGATGAAACATGATTTGAACCTCACTCACCAGAAAAAAAATACCTACTGGGAATGGATTACTTCCAAGGTACACAACAAAATTTAAAATCTATGGGACAAGAGCAAGGTTCACTTATTTCTCTTACAGTGATAGCACTTACTTCAGAAAAGTGAACATAAAATGTGATTTGTTAAATCTGCACTGTTAGGATAGCATACCTGCTGTCACCAATTTGTAACCTGCTGTCACCAATTTGTTATCTATTTCTCCTATGTTTAGGATCCTCTGCCAGCACATGAAATATTTCCTTTTTTTTCCCAAAGCAAATATATTCAATGCAATAGAAGTTTTTATCCTTCAACCAAGCATTGGATAAATTGAAAGTAAAAATCCTCAAAAGCCAAATTAGCAAAATAGTGTTTGTTTCCATTCTCAGCTTCATCTCATTCCATCATCCTTTGCTTTTTTTTTTTTTTTTTTTTTTTTTTTTGCACTTTGCCATTATCTTGTGTCTTGCAGGTTGTTTTAAATGCAGTATCTCCTCTGAGAACCATGCCAGGGAGTCCTTTATAGTATATGAAAAAAATCCTAACCAGCAGCTGAAAATAGCTTTACTTCATGCTGTTATTTCAGTCTCATGATGTGCTACTTAAACAATACAAAAAATATATCTATATATACATATATAATTAGGTACTCAGTCTGATGGATTAGAATCAGAATGGGGTTACAGTCAGGATTAATTCCTTATTTGTTATCTAGGAATAAATTTCTTTAGCTACTTCAGTACTTAAAGGGCAGACCCATAAATGGGCAATTGTTACAACAGCAAATACAATCTTCATGTTATACACTGAGAAAAAAACGTAAAATGTTTGTGTAGGAGAGGAGGTCAAGCAGTACTGGAAGAGGTTAGATGTGCTTAACCCTGCCCCTATCCAGAAGAAAGGGGTGTGGCTCACACCACCTACCAATGTCACCGGAGTGCAATTAAAATGTTTTCCCGGTTACAGAATTTCCCTGCATATGCCCTTGTGGCTTACATTTTACTGAGCTACGCATTTTCCACACTTTTTATGGTTTTTTTGTTTTAAATATTGTCAGTTTGTTTTTTGATTTGCTGCTTTTGGTTGGGTTTAGCTTTTTTTGGTGTTTTTGTTTGTTTGTTTGGGGGGTTTTGTTTTTTGTTGGTTTGCTTGTTTTATTTTGGTTGTTTCCCCAAAATATGGTATAAATTACAAAATAAAAAGCTGGGTAATGGTAAAAAGCAGATGTAATAACATTTTTGTTAAAAACTGTAGCTTTGAGAAAAGGCCATAAATTAACTTATTAATAAAAAAAAGATAAATTTATTAGCTTTATTAATTTTGATTTGAATGCACTTTTCTTAGCTCATATTCACACTCAGGGCAATACAATTCATTAGGAAAAGGTAGCAGCTCAAAGAAGAAATAAAACCCTCCTCTTGAAATTGAAAATGGGTAGGAATTAAAACCACAAATCTCCTCTTAGGTTATGACAGATAGCATAGAGATTTCATATGTACAGTTTATAGCATTAAGAACTTCATTAAATGATGCAGTTTCTTCAAACCTGCCCCCACACGTAAGCTGGTAAAATCAGGACAAGCTGCTAAAAGTGCTTCTTTCCAATATGTTGTAGCAATGATGCACCACATCAGCCACCTTGGGAAAGATTTTTGCCTCTGTGCAAAGAACATTATTTTGTTACTGCCAGATTATAAAAATAAAAATGCCTCTGTAAAAATAAAAATGTGCCAAATTTACCTCCTAAAAGATAGTTTATTTCACTGATGTCACAGATTTCTTTGTTGTCCCAATGGATAATGCCTTTATTTGCCTGGGGAGAACAGAGGGAAGTGTATGGGAAGGACATGCTGGTAATTTTCCAAACCAAGGCATATCATAAAGAAGACTTCCTTAATTGGTATGCTAATTATTTTTATTGTGGAAAAACATTTGTCAGATGCCTGTGGTGACAGAATAGAAGAAAGGACCTCTGAAGATGACTTGCAGCAGAAAGAAGTATGAAGTGGAACAGCAACTGGCAATGGCGGCTGAAGATATGGAGCACCCAAAACCGATAAAACATGAAAAAATGGACAAGATTTATATATTTCTTTCAGCCATTATACGGCCTATTTTTGATATTGTCATACACCATAGGCTTTAAACTCAGACTACAGGAGAATATCAGCAGCAGGTAATAAAAAGCATTTCATACTTTATCCACCTTGTACTCCCTTCATGCTTTGCTATCAGTTACACGATGACATCAGCCTGTCACCGTTCTGTACAATTCAAAAGGCTATTTCTGCCTTAAAACTGGTGAAGGCAGATTAGATTCTCCCACAACTGAATCAGTTCTCTGTGGGTTAAATGGGCAATGGGACATGTTTCTCCCTCGCACACACTTATTACAGTCAGTTATACTGGCACAGTGCTACAAAATATATATACTTACTTTAAGTTAAAGATGGCTGTAATTTTGACAGAACAGTTATTTTTATGTATTTCCATTATCTGCATTGCATATAGTCATACAATCTTTCCATAATGCACAATGATATGTCACTGAAAGTTTTTGACTTCTTTTGGCATAAAACTAGCTGGCCATGGTCTTGGCATATATATTCACCACAAGTTATACAATGGTTTATTAGTTATCAAGAATTTAGGATAATCTGAAATGCTGTGTTCTATCTTCAGGTTATAGGAAGAAAAAAAAACCCCTAAAGTTGTTAGTAGGAACATTAGTATATAGGTCAGTAGTCTTAAAAACTCTTTGGTACATTGAGTGAGATGGAAGTTTTTCAGTAAAGGAGGGTAAGGGATGTCACAGTCATTTCACAAGCTAAGTGGTCCCTCAGATGGCCACTTACTGCAGTTCCCCAAGCACTCACTGGTATTGGGTAAAGCACCACTAGCCTTCAAAGCAAGTATTTCATCCAAATTGTAGGTCCTGAAGGACATAATGCTACTATTAAGCCTTTTGTTTTGCAAATTCCCATGGTTCCCAATTGTTGACCTGGTTAATGAACAATTGCAAGCGGGAAGTCTTGTCCCCTCCACAAGCCCGTGGAACTCTCCTGTTATTTGTCATTCAGAAAAGAAGTGGTAAGTGGCATTTGCTTCATGACCTCAGAAAAATAAATGCAGTCATGGAAGACATGGGAGCCCTGCAGCCAGGCCTCCCATTGCCTACCATGATTCTTTGAAAGAGGCACTTGACAATCATTGATTTGAAAGATTGTTTTTTCACAATTCCTCCGTACTCAGAGGACACACCAAAATTTGCCTTTTCAGTGCCCAGCTTAAATATGCAAGAACCTTTGCAAAGATTCCACTGAGTAGTTTTACCCCTCAAGCCTGCCTATGCAAATTTCTGAAGGAAAATATACCACATCAGTAATATGGAAATGTACTTAATTAACATGAAAATTGTACAAATCCTTATTTTTTGTATGTGCATATGTACATAATAAAAGCATCTTTTGTTTCAGTTGGGGTTTTTTTTTGGTTTGTTTTTTTATTTAGTAAACAGAATCTTCAACACAATACCTTTTTTATTTTTAAATATAATTTTCCACTGGATAAGACAGAAATATTTGCATACTTATTCAATATAGTTTACCCAGAAAATTCATAACTGTAATGCTGCATCTCATTGCAAGTCTATTTTTACAAGCAGACGAGGTCATTATGTAGAAAATTCTGTGCCAACTTATAATATGTACTGGCTACATTTAGTATAAACTATAATAGTAGTTGGTGGTTATTTTGAGCCTTAGGCCATAAAATTCAACAAATGCAATCATTCTTTTGGTAACACTAATATCAACTCAGTTTTGGAAAGCTGAGTAACTGAGCACAGTGATCAACACTAATATCAACTCAGTTTTGGAAAGCTGAGTAACTGAGCACAGTGATCAACTCTTAAAATTCAGTATATTTTAACAGTCAGCACATAATTGAATCTGAAATGTTTCATTTATCCTTTATTCTGCATGGATGAAATGTCAAATCAGAATGACTTAACTGTGCATAAATTCTGACATTTTAGGGAGAATGACTATGGAGAAATCTCATTAAACTATACGGCATATTTCAAGTTTGGTAGTAGCCTCTTCCAGGTTTGACTACAGATCTTCTGTGGATGGAGTAATGGCCCAGCAGCAGATCAGTTGGTGGAAAAGGTGAGGAGACAGGGCATTACAATAAATTCACTGGACATATTCCCCAAAAGGCACAGTTTAATTGCTAGGTTGTTCTCTCGGAAGAACTTACCTCCTTTACATACAGGCAGCCACAGATGTAGCAGGTTACAACTTGATAAAGAAATTTGACTAGATTCCTTTTACTGCTACCATAGCATTTGGAGTCAGTTGTTTAAAATGTGAATGTCTGGACATGAAGATGCACACCTGCTAGGATGTGTACAGGAGCACACTCTCTGTGAAGAGCTCATAGGTAGAACTGCTTACCTCGCAGTTCTTTACTGCTGGCTTCAATTCCCACACTGGGACCACGTATGGGTGTCAAATGAGGGAATTGCTAGGACAAAAGAGTTGCAAAGAGAGATAAAGAGCAGAGCTGGGAAAAATACATATTCCTACCTCTTCCTTCTTACTTGACAGAAAACCTGTGCTAAACAGAATTGCATGAGATGAAAAGAGAGTAGACAGAAGAAAAATACCTCTGGACACAGCGGAGAGATTATTGTCAGGAATATGTCTATTCCCAAATGAGGACTGAAATGTGACCACGAAGGGGGAAGACATCACTGCAATAAGGCAAACATATTTGAACATTTCCAAACATACGACCAAATAACTGGTAAACATCTAAATATTTTAAAATAATCAAATGGCTAACTAAGAAATAAAAGGTGGAGAGTAAAAAAAAATAAACGTCCTTTTTACAAAGTGGTTTCAATTATAATACCATTCACAAGGCTGTGAGGTCTCTGAAATACAGCAATGTGAGTTAGATCAGAGCCTGCCTGCGCACTGTCAGGAGAAACCTGTGTTTTGGCAGCATCCAGCAGGTAAACAAAGGGAAGGCACCAGCACTGTATGAACTGGCTGTAACCCTTGGCAGCTGCTTGTTCAGAGATGGGCCCAGCAGCACCAGTTCCCCCGCCCTCTGCAGCCACTGCTTGCTGTGATTCAGTGCACTTACTGCAGCCATCCCTGTGTCTCAGAATGCATTAGCTGGAAGAATAGGATTTGACTTTATGACTAAGAGATTTACAGTCCTGTCAAAACCCTGATTTTTTTTTTTTTTTGTACTATTAGAAAGAAGTACGTATCCTTTGGGAGGGTAGAGTGCTCTATATGAAAATGGTTAACTCAACAGGAAGATGCAGCAATGAAAAATGGGCAGTGAAGAGGAATTATACTGGTGAATCGTAGTTTTTTGTGGTTGAAACTGATAGCTGTCAGGTTGGTCACTGATGATGACAATGGCCACAGGTCTATGTTAAGGAGCCCCAGAGCTTGCATCACTCTCAGTATCTCAGTGACTTGACAGGTATGTGGTCTTTGATACACCCCCACATATGACTCTGGAGGTAGTTGAACAAATAATTTGAAATATCAATCTTTGGTGAAGAGTGGGAATTATTCCAGCAGCCTAAAGAAAGAAAAGTTTTTATTTAAGATTTCCAGGTTTCTGACATAGCACATCAAAGTTACCCTAATAAAAATATTTTTAACTTTCAATATATTTTAAATGGTTTATTTCACTCATATTCATAGACACAAATGAAAAACTAAAAATATTTTAATTACTCTACTTGAGAAAAATATGCAAGTCAGCATATATGATACCTTTTTTCCTTCAACAGCATGATATTCCCAAGGGTCATTTTTCTATCTAATTTCTTCTCAGCTTAGTAATTAAACAATAATTAACTTGCATAGTTACGAAAAATGCTGTTGGGGCCCAAATTCCACTAAGGGGTTTTCAGTAGACTAGCCGCTCCTGGGGTCCCCATCTGCACCCCTGGACACCCAGTCCCTTCCTGAGCTCTGCCACAGGCATTCTTGTCCTTTACCCAGTCTCCAGTCTTTTTCTGTCCCTGTCCTGTCCTCATACCTCTGCTGTAGTCCTGTGTCCTGCTGGTACTGGACTGGAGTCCCTAGAAGGACACAGAGCCCAGCTCTTTCTGGCCTGGGAGATCCTGGGGCTGTCAGCAGACCTTGCTGATGGCACGGTGCCTGCTGCACCTTGGCAAGATTTTAGGAATGACAAAAAAAGTAGTCTGCTGCTCTACTGTGTTGTGCTGTTGAATTCATCTCATTTCAGTGCAAGTTAACTAGGAGTTACTTTAAGTATTAGAAAAGACTAAATAAAACATTTATTATACTCCCATCGTTCACTTATAAGTACTTGGAATTAAACACAATAGTAACTCAGGGAATTCCTTGGATTTTGTGAGACAGCATATTTTTTAGAGATGGAGTCAGTTTTGAATGAGGTGTACAAAATACAAATTTATACAAAATGTGGAAGTCCAAGAAAGTTTCTGAATAATGAAGGTTAAAGAAAATATGCTGACTTCTGCAGTCACTGTAATAATTCTTTAGCAAGGCAAGTAAAATCTTCTTGGGAGTATCATCAGGAGTCACAGAATATTGTCTGAGTTTATGTTGTGATATTTTATTATATGTCAGGGATTCTTGATGCAAAACTCTGGTGTAGGAAAGACAAAAGACCTGAGAGACTCCTTTAAAGAAAGAACACATAAAATAAAAGTAGAAGTGGAGATACTGCTTGAGAAAGCAGGGGCCAGCTGAACTCTTAGGGATTCTGGAAATACTGCACCCCATCCTGGTGCCTCCATTGCAGGGTTAGTGCTCACTGAAGTGAATTCAGCAGAGGACCCCAAGCTGGCCAGGGGCAGGATAAGTGGTCCTACCACCTGCTGAAGCAGCTGGGCTTGTCCAGCCTGGAAAAGAGTTTCAGGGGGACCTAAAAGCAGCCCTTCAGCATCTACATGTGGTGACCAAGAAAACAGAAAGAGATACTATGGCGAAAGTTAACTCTACTCCAGACAGAGCCAGCGCAGTACCGCTTGCAGAAGTTTCCTTTCCTTAGGTGCTGAAAGCTGGAGCGCTAGTGACAAACACACCAGGGAATAGGGCAAGGCTGAAAGTCAAAGGCAAAAATTCTAAAGAGAGATACTCAGGTCAGATGGAAGAAAAATGCGGTCCTTCCTGAGGACAGCCAAGCTGCACAACAGACTGCCCAGAGAGGTTGGCAGTTTTTGAGATTGCCCTGAGCAATCTGGTTTGACCTCAGAGCTGGACATGCTGTGAGCAGGAGATTGGCCTGGAGACTTCCTGGGGTCCTGCCCAACCTGGACACTGCATTGATCACTTCTCATTTAATGCAGTAATAATGGCAGAGCTGGAAACAATATGGTTCTAATATATTGGCAACAGAACAAATTCATAATTATATGGCTCATATAAATCAATAAAGTGGATATAAGCATCAGAGAAAGGTTTCATTTCCAACAGAACTCACCAATGTTGCTTTGAGCCTATCAGTCTAACACAGGGACACAGAATGGGCAGGAAGGATATGAAACGAAAAACCAAAGAAATACACACTCAAAATCACAGGTGGGTGAAAGAAAAAATCTATCTTTGCTTTACTGCTGAAGGAAAAAAAAAATTAAAAAATAATTTAAAATAGAAAATTTGAAGTCTGAGGAGAGTACATTTCAAGACAGATAAAATATGCCTTTGCATTTTCAAAAGTCATATCTTAGATTTAAAGTGAAGAATCTGCAGTGTCATTTTAGGTTTAAAGAACTAGAAAAACTTTTTGATTTTTTTTTTTCAGAAAAAGGATAGTTTACACATAATTAATAAACAGTGTGACAGTCTAACATTTGAAATGTCTTAGAAAATGCTTCCTAAGAGTTATGCCAGGAATAGCAGTCAAACAACATTACTGTCCCTATAAACATCAGATATATATTTAATATATTTACAGATGTGGTGGTCTCTAAAGCAGGGTTTGGGTATTAAAAAATATGGTAGCAGTTTGTTCATTCACAACTTCTAAAAGATGGAAAGCTTTTCTTTTCCTCAGTGCCCCCAAAAAGCATTAACGTGCTGCTCTGGGTGACTTTCTAAAGCTTATAATTGGCCCGTTCAAGGCCTCAGACCAGCAATCACAGAATCTACGCAGAGGGAGGTCAGGGAGCCAAGTCCATGTCTCAAGAGCACACGTTCAAGAAACCCAGTTCCCTTTTTAAAATAACAAACCGGCAATTAAAGCCGTGTGAGCAGCCTGACGCCGTCCCCTCGGGAAGGCCTCAGACCCCGCGCAGCCCCGCCACGGCGGCAGCGGCCGCCAGGGGGCGCTGCAGCCCCGCGCATGAGGCGCGGCCGAGCCCCGCCCGCTGCTCGGGAGCGCACCCGCGCAGACACACGGACACGGACAGACACACGGACATGGACACACAGACACTGACAGACACACAGACACACACACACGGACAGGCAGACAGACACAGACACACAGACACGGACACACAGAAAGAGACACACAGACACNACGGACAGACACAGACACACAGCTAGGGACACACAGCCACAGACAGACACACAGACACCCGCAGAGCCCTCTGACTCCTCACACCGCAGCAATGGAGGGTGGGGGGGGGGAAAGAAAAAAACACTCTGAAATCTTTCTCCTCGCAGAATCAGCCCTCAAGCTTATTGCAGCTTTCTTGTCCTCCCAGCGCTCATGCCTGATGCAATTTAAGAGGCAGAATTAAATTCAAGGCTTTTACTGTAGCTACCGCCATTAAATGGTGCAAGCTTTCCTGGAACCACAGGACAAAGACAAAAATTGACTTTGTCTCTTGGTTTATTTATATCGTGAGTTGAAAAAAATAATGTCACATTTCATTTTGGCAATGGAGTGCCTTCTTTTCCGATGAGAGCACAAAATAGTATCTTTTTGTAGTGTCGTTTGAGTGAGTGAATCATTTGGGTTGCTTTCTATCTTAAGACTTTTTTAATGTAAAAAGCAAATCCTGTGCAGAAGCTGAATTAGTGTGATTGACAAGGAAGCTGCTATACTACAACCCTTTTTCAAAAAAATAAAAACCAAAAGCAACCTTTTTTTCAAGTACACTGCCTCCCAAAGAGGCATTCCACTTGCAAACCACTTGCAATTGCACCCCTGAAAATAAATTGTCAATCCAGATATTCTGTTTCTTCAAACAACAGTGTATTTATTCAGTTCACAAATAGTGTCACAAATTTCCTGGTGACCATGAAACAGTAGGAGATTATCAGGATACAGAATTTGTGGCAATATTTTTTTTTTTTTTTTTCATTATTTCTTCATGCCAGGAGTCTTCATTTTCTTCCAAGTTTGCCTCACTGCTGTAAGATGCAACATAAGCAGCAGACATACAGTGTGGCATATTCCAGTCTGAATTTTATATGATTTCAGATTTTCGTGGTTTGTTCAGACACGCTGCGTTGCAAAAGAACACACCTTAAACACCCATGGCTCTCAAGCAGCTCTGTACGAATTTCTTTATTCAGCTCAATAAAATAAATTAGGCTCAGAATGTATGAGATTGCTGATATGTAAGAATGCAGATTAAAATAAAAAAATCAAGATTTCATCCAACCTGCCTTCCCTTTACTTGTCTTCAGCTACCCAAATGCAGTGTCAGTACATCTGCTTGTGGATTGTCTGATTTAATTTTGCAGCTTCACTGCCTAGCGAAGGCTAATCATCCACTTGAAACTCTGCACCCACTGAGGTGGTGCCAAGAAAGGAGAGATCTATGACACTAGTTCCACAACCATACCATCTTGCCATGCACAAATCACAAAGTCAATCTTAGGGTGCCTGCTGGTGTCACCCACACTCAGAGCAGAGAACACGAATGCTTGCTGGATTCTAGGTAGTAACAAATGGAGGTGAGTGCTATCTCTGATCCCAGAGTAATTACAGTGCTCTTTTTTTATTTCACATCAGAACTGAAAACTGATTGATTAATGCACTATTCCCTTAGCATTTAAACATAGTCATTTCCTGTGTGCTAGCACACAGTAATAAGTGTTAGGAATTCAAGGTAGTCTTTCAGAAAGGAGATGTAACTACCTTCCTTGACTTACAGTAGTTATGAGAAATTATTCAAGCTTATTTGACAGACTACTTAGATGAAAAAATACTAGCTTCACCTTCTGTGTTCAACTGAACATTCGTGGGCTAATGAATACATACTCCTTCATTTCCATGAAGCTTTGAATGTAGACCTGTATGCCTGGGAAAACCAAGTGCCTAAGAGAGGAAACATAATCTAAAATAAGGTAAAGAAGAATGGCACTGAGAGTTTGTAAAATCATAGAAATTAGATCCAGAAAGGATGTTGAGTTATTTATCCTTTTCCACCTGATAAATGTTTACATCTAAGAAAGAAAATTTACTCTGGGTGCCAGCTTGAAAGATTTTTGGTGGAATGATCAAGGAAACTGTTGTTTGCTTTCTGCAGTGGTTCAGAAGCTTGCTCGTTCTTTGAAAGTAAACAGATGACATCAAAGACATCTGACTCCATCACCACCTTCCTCCTCAGAGAATCAATACACAGTGCCCTGAGCTTTGACCAATTACTCTGGTCAAAGACAGTAAATTTACTCTGTGAAACTTCATCTTTACCTTGATTCCACCAGATGACGATTTCACTATTTTTCTGCTAGACAAAGGTGACTAGTCATCTTCACATCTCAGGAGAGATGTCATAGTTGCCAGTCATGGGAAAATGAAAACTACAGGGTAGTGATAGTTCCTGGCATTAACTAGATCCTGGCTTTGGAACAAGATCCCTCAGCCCTATCTGTTTTGCACCATCAACAGCTTAGAACTGAGCTATACTTTGTAATGTGATATGCAAAGGTTTTCCTTGATGCTACTGCTGTTAGATTAGGTGACTTCTATGTGTGTAAAGAGTATACCTCCACTAGCAATTTCAGTGGAAAGTATTGGCATGCCTCTTCATATTATAATATGTGAAATTTGTGAAGCTAGTATTATGGGAATATTTCACATATGGGAAATACGTGAAGCTAGTATTCCACATGTGTTAAAAGCAGATGGGAAAACTTCTGTCATGATTTTAATAAAAAATAGGGGGGTTAATTCTGCCTTCCCTAAAAAAAAAAAAAAAGCTCTTTGTTAAATTATACCTTTTCTTGATTCCATAAAACCAATTTAAAAGTAATTATTAATTTGACAACAATCTCCTGTTCCTGTGTACATTTCTTTTTCAACAAAGCAGACGCTTGTACCAGTAATGTGCTAACCTGGTGCAGGTGGCTCAGCTTTTCATCTCTGTATTGCTTGTATAACTTCTTTCTCCTGACATAGCTGCAGTTTGCAAAATACTGGTACTCCTTCATTAACTCTCTACCTCTTTTGAATATGACAGTTCCACAAGGTATCCTCATGCTCTTACAGCTGTTTTACTCCTTTGACTGCTGCTTTCACAGATTCATGCTCTTAAATATAGCCTACAGTAGGTGTTGTTCCTATACCCCACAACTGCATGTGTGATATAAGAGCCCAGCAATATCTTCTGCCATATGGAGCACTGCAAGCTGTTCATGAGCAGCACTGCTGTCCCTGAAAAATCGTGTCAAAGATGCATTCTTTTGAACACATATTCAGTGTTCTAGGATAGGAAAAGCATCAGATTAGAATTTCAAATTGTGAAATTAACCTGATTTACCCCAGCGGGGCATCAAATGCTGTGGGCTTTTCTTTTGTTTGTTTTTAACATGTATATATTCCCAATTACCTAGCAAGCAAGATAAACTTACCAGAGTGTTCAGTGTCTAATGAAACTTGCAACTTCCATTACTGTCAGGAAGAAATGTGGTTCTCAACTACAATAGATCATGGTATAAACTGCACAGAAAATTCCTCCTTTATATTTTTTTCTAATCTGCAAAGTCTTACATCCGCAAAAAGTGATATTATGATTTCAAACATAAATGTAAAAAATCAGCAAGCAAGTTCTAAAATAATACTGGTCTTAGTCTGCTATACTTTATGTCAAACTCAAAAGTGTGGTGTTGAAGGAAAAATGGTGGGAGAGCATTCTGTAACATTTAAGCCTATTAATTATTAATATGATTTGAATAATGGTGACTCATTCTAAACTCATGTTAAAATTTTCAAATTTTAGTTTGAGGGGGGCTATTGTTTCACCTTTATTATGGGCTCCCTTACTTTTTCTTTGCTCCTATAATATTTCTTATTTCCTTTACTGTCTTTTTTCATTTTTATGTGTGAAGCAAAATCAGTGTAGGGGATCCAGAGATAATTATATCTTCATTAATATTAAAAAACTAAACAGTTATAAACAGAAAAATCAGGAGGATTAAATAAGAGGAAAGATAAAAAGACAATCAAATGTGTATTTTTCTAAGAAAAAATGCATGCCTAGAGGAAAAATCGATAATTATATAGAGTTTAATCTTCATGGTTTTATGCAAATTAGGGGGAAAAATCTTAAGCAATATAAATTAACAAGAAAGACCAGGTGTTGAGCACTAAATAGCAAAGTCCAAAGGAACTGTGCTGATACATGCTGCAAATACCACTGAAATTTATTTTCACAGATGTATATAATTTAATTTGGTAATTAGGAAGGGCATTTGCATCGATCTGTCAGTTGCCATTGGCACAGACAGATTTTGTGATGCAGAGGGCTAAAGTTACCTGTATTGTTGATTCTGAAAATGTGGTCTGTGTGCTAGTGAGAAGTCTGCAAGGTCATAGTAAGTGGTCTGTATTTATTCTGTGCATGCTACTCTTCAAGAGACTTTAAAGCCGCAATTGATGCCTGTCATTTTTCAGAAAGTTTTACTGATCTAGCCTTATTTCTTTTGCATATCCTGGGCTATCATATTTCTTTGACATTCATTACTTGACACATTGTGTTAAGGCATATCCTTTAAAAAGACAACAACTTTGGTTTTGAAAACTTAAACTGAAGGGCAACCATCATATCCCAAAGTCATTTGATTCAGTGTTTAATTATCCCCACAAGTAGGAACAAATCACCAAGGAAATTAACCTATGCTATGCAGGAAATCTATTGTGTATGTGATGAAAGGCATTACTCCCTGAGGAAATAAAGTGATCTAAGGAGTAAGGAATGGAAGATGAAATCTGCTTTATACAAAGTTCTTGGTCATTGGTACTTACTGATCCATGGCATACTATTTACTATTATTAT
>VXAX01004666.1:14657-28968 GCA_013399835.1 Leptocoma aspasia
TGCTGGAGGTGGCAGCTCTGGGGCTGCATTCCAGGGAGCTCCAGTGGGACTCTGCAGATCCAGGAACAACTTCCCAGGGCATCCCTGGAAGTGTCCCAGGGCCAGGCTGGACAGGGCTGGGACAGTGGAAGGTGTGCCTGCCGGGGCTGGGATGGGATAATGGGATGGGATAATGGGATCCATGGGATGGGATAATGGGATCCATGGGATGGGATAATGGGATCCATGGGATGGGATAATGGGATCCATGGGATGGGATAATGGGATCCATGGGATGGGATAATGGGATCCATGGGATGGGATAATGGGATCCATGGGATGGGATAATGGGATCCATGGGATGGGATAATGGGATCCATGGGATGGGATAATGGGATCCATGGGATGGGATAATGGGATCCATGGGATGGGATAATGGGATCCATGGGATGGGATAATGGGATCCATGGGATGGGATAATGGGATCCATGGGATGGGATAATGGGATCCATGGGATGGGATAATGGGATCCATGGGATGGGATAATGGGATCCATGGGATGGGATAACAGGATCCATGGGATGGGCTTTAAGGTCCCTCCCAGCCCAATCCAAGGAGGGGTGGGGTACAAATGTCCTTAATTGCAAGGGAAAAGCCACCAGGGCAGTGGGGCAGGAGGTGTGAGGAGGGATGAATCCATCAGGAGTGCCCTGGAGCAGAGCAGGGCTGGGCTGGGGGGAGGCTGATGCAGGGTAAGGAGAGGGGAATGGGGCTCCAGAGCTCCCAGTGCCACTGGAGACCCCTTACAAATGATTTTGCTCTTTCAGTCATTAATTTTTTATGAAGTTTAATAGGCCTGCAGCCTAGAGACCTGCTTGGGTGTTGATTAGCTTCATATTTTCTCTCATTAATGTAGAATCTGATTAGCCTCTGTTACAAGCATTTCATCTGATTTGGCAAAGAGCGTTGTTCTGATAGCAGGAATTACAAGTTTACTTCCTTGCAGGAAACAAAGCCTCTGCCTGCTGAGAGCCCCACACCTCCCAGGCCCCTTCCCAACAGGCTTCGTGGCCAGGGGCTGTGGGTGTTCAGATTTGGGGGTGGCTCAGGACCCCTCCTGCCCATTCCACAGGGATTTGCTTCTGGGCAGAGGTGACACAAAGGTGTTGGTGGCCTGGGCTGCCCAAAGCCACCGTCCTGCACCCAAAGGCCAGCTCAGGCCAGGAGCACTGTGCCATTCCAGAAACACACACAGAAATATGCACAAGAAACTCCTGCTCACAGCCAGCCCTTGGCTGCAGCCCCGCCTCTGGGCTCCCTTTGTGCAAAGGAAAAGAAGTTTTATGAACGACCTGAGCAATTCCAGCTAATGGCTGGAGCTGCAAACCACCCCTTGCTGATCCCAGGGGGATAATATCTCAGCAGCCTGAAGGAGCCTTTTCCCTGTCTGCCACTGTTATGGATGTCCTCAGTTACCAGGGATATCAGGGCTTCAGAGCAGGCATTAAGGGAGATTGCTTGGGTCATTATTAATTATGCAGATTCTCCATCTTCTTCTGTCAGAACACAGGAGTTAAACAAACACAAATGGATCAAACTGCTGTGCAATAGAAACTTTATGTTAATATAGCAAAAGGGCTGGTGGGAGGTGGCTCTGCCATCAATCTCTGGGGGTGGTAGCACTCAGGGCATCAAACGTTTGGTTCTGTCCTCCAGGTCTGAGATGGGAAGGGGTTTTATGGCACCTGAGGGCACTGGCACCGGTGTGGGCATGAAATGCACTCCTGAGTGCTTGGCCTGAAGGGTTTCTGCTCGGGCTTGACAAATAATTCCAAGAGAAGTGGCCTCAGAGGGACCTGGGGACACCCAGCAGGACACGGTGGGCAGTCCTGCTGCCATGGCTTCGTTCAGAGGTGGGAGCTGGGGCAGCTGACCTCATTTCACTCAGGAACAGGGATTTCCAGGAACTGGAAAGGTGAGAGGGACCCCAAATCCCCGGAGTTCCGTGTGGGAGGTGACCCTGTGCCCAGTGTCCCTGGGGTGTGCAGTGCCTGCTCGGGAATGAACTTTGGCTGCTCTGCCCCCCCAGCCCTCAGTCCCTGGTTTTGGGGAACCAGGCTGGCTCTGCCTGTTGGGAGCTGTGCCCCAGAGACAGGAAAGCAGGAAGGGAGCCCTGGGGATGGCTCAGCAGCACGGCAGGAGGAGCTGCACACTGAAGGGCAGGGGCAGAGCTGCCCAAGGAGCTGTCACTGACCAGGAGAGTGGGGAAACAGGACAGCGGACACCACTGCCTTCAATCTGCTTTCTCTGCAGCCTTACACAAGGCAGCCAGCCCTGTTCTAGCCTATTTATCTCTTTCAGCTCGTGGCAAAGCACCCTCTGTGCTGCCAAGCAAGCTGGGTGTCAAATCACTACAGATGTGCATAATTCAAGCTGGCACAGAAACTGATGGCTTTTGCATTGGACATGTTTATTTTCTTCTTGCAAGGCTTAAGCATGTCATTTGCTGTCACACATGCCCTTGTGAAATCTTGGCAAGAAATCAATTTGATTTTCAATGTCAAGCAGCTTTCTTTAATGTCTCCAGATAAGGTTTGTGTGCACTCCGTGCTGCAGGAGTTATGGATGTACCACCTGGGGTCAACAGCACCGAGCTCCCTGGGAAATCCTCCTGCACAATATTTCAACCAAATCTCTGCAGAGCTGTTGCTTCTTTCCCAGCTCCTCCAGAAATGGCCACTGTCACTTCCCAAAAGGACGTGTGACACTGCACCCCACTGCTGCAGGGCACCACTGTGTGCTCCTTTTGCACCAGGCAAGGCTGGTTTTGGCAAAACCCCTCAGGCTCTGAGCTGGCTCGGGCAAGGAATTCTGTTTTCCTTCTTGGACTGGCTAGACTGGGCCCCACTGGCACTTGGAACAGCCCCAGAGCCTGGAGGGTCGGGTTTCTGGGGACTGAAGGAAGGGTGAGTGACCAGGCAGGATCTTTGGAGGGACATTTGAAGTTACAAATCATTAATTGGGATATAATTAAGTCTCTAGTTGCCATTTAGTTGGGTCTCTGAGACTTGCCTTTAGTGAAATGTGGACACAGAGCTGGGCCAGACCCTGACAGGTACCTGGGTACAGAGGGACCAGAGCCAAAGTGCCCAAAAAAGCAGCCACGGACAAACTGAGGGGTGTGATGCCACCTGTCTGCCACTCCAGCTGCAGGAAAACTGCAAAAACCTCCCAGCCCAGAAGGTTCCAACATTCCAGCACCATCCCAGTAAAGCAGGGGGGGTTCCTGATGCCATTCCTGGTTTTGTGGTGCCATCCCTGCTTTCCTGGTGCCACCTCTGAGTTTCCTGGTGCCACGCCTGGGGTTCCTGGTGCCATCCCTGGTTTCCTGGTGCCACCCCTGTGTTTCCCAGTGCCACCCCTGGTTTCCAGCTGTGGCTCTCCAAGGGCTTTAACCCCTGCCCTGCCGTGATCCTGCCACAGCCCCGGGCTGCCAGGGGAGGGAGGATTTGCTCTGCAGATCCCTGGGGTGCTCCCTGTGATTCCTGCCATTCAGAGAACACCTCCCCGGGCTGGGGCTTTACCTGCCCAAAGAGCAGCTCTGCCCTTTGATGCACCAAATCAGCAAATCAATCACCAAATCAGCAAATCAATCAGCAAATCATCACCAAATCAGCAAATCACCTGGGCTCTGTAGAGCAGTGCCCTGCAGCCACTCCTGCTGGCCTGAGGAGTAAGAGCAGTTCTGTTCTCCTTCCTTCCTTCCAAAATGTGCAGTAACTTGCCTTATGTGCCTCCTCCTCCCTGCCTTCTGTTGTGGGAGGGTTTTGCTGCTTCTGTTGCTTTGGTGGCTGAAGCAATCCCTCCATTAATTTGTTACGTTTTAGGATTAAAAGAGAGAAAATGAGTACAGCACAGAGCAAGTGCAAAAGAATCTTTGCAGGAGTGGGAATCTGTTCTGCCACATGATGTACCATTTCTTTCCCCCCGACATTACTCCCCTTCCCCCTTTCCTTCCCCAGAGCATTAAAAGCTGCTGCTGTTTATAAATTGGCTGCAGATATATTCAGTGTCAGACTGGGAGGATCCAGGCTGCCCTGGGAGGCCCAGCACCGAGGCTGCTCCTCTCCCTTGTCCCTGGTCTCTCACCAGCAGAGCTCCAGGCAGCAGAACCACCCTGGAAACTGTCTTGAGCAGAAGCAGATGGCACCAAAATCTGATAACACTTCCTGAGTGTGAAATTCATTAACCCCCCTCCTCCCCGTTCCCCAAATTAATATTTTAAAGCCAAATATTACAGGATTTCTCACGGAGGTTGTGTGTTGGAGGGGCTTTGCCCTGGGAAGCTGCTCCCCAGCCTGGAGAGGCTGTGGAGGCTCTGCCTCCCTCAGGAGCTGGGAGCAGCACTCAGGGGCTGTCAGCAGAGAAATCCCAGCCCCAGGCACTGGCCAGGCACCGGGGACAGGGGCAAAGCCCTGAATAAAGAGGTGTTAGATCAGCTCACTCACCCCTGGCACTGCCCTTGTTCCCCTGCAGCTCCACCTGATGTCGGCAGGAGTTTTGTGTGAGTAAGAGTGGAATAAAATAAAAGGGGATTGGCCTCCTGCTACTTTTTTGTTCTGTGCATTCAGCCCCGAGTGAAAGCACCCAGGAGAAAATGGGATTGTCCCCACTGGCTCTGGATCTTCCCTTCCACTGGGAAGTTCTGGCAGGTGCAGAAGAACCAGAGTTTTTTTATTCTTGGTACAACTAAACTTTTGTGAGCACCCAAACTTTCCAAAATGATCCCCCAAGCATCTTATACTCAGTTTTTTGTGAAGGTTTTAGCCTGAATTCCAGAGCTGTCCTTCGCTGTGAGAGAAGAAAGGATGTTCAGGTGCTGACATCCCTCTCCAAGCCCATTTGATTTTGCAATTAATTCCCAGTCAGGGTGGTAATTTCTATTGCACTCCTAGTGATCAGAAATATTTAGCAGATTAACATCATTTAGCTTTCATCCTCCCCAGGGAGATAAGAGAAAGGATTAAAGAGGAGATTCCTCGCTAAATGCTGTTGAGAGAGCGCTGCGGAGTCTGGAGATGTGAAATCAAATGAGGGGAGACAAAGGGGAAGTTCAGGAGCCCTTGGCACTGCCGGTGGGATTTACCCTTTATTTCCTGCTGCAGTCCATCTGGCAGCTCCCCAGCAGTGCCGAGCAGAGACCACACCTGCCAGCGCTGGGATGGAGCAGACGCTGGAATTTGCACCACTGAAGCTAAAATTTATCATCTCCGGCCTAAAACTGCTAATGGGGCGAGAATGGGCACTCCTTGGTGCTCGAGCCTCTCTTCTTTCTCCCTTCCCTGGGTGCGGATTCCCTGCTCAGCCCATTCAGAGAGGAGCAAGGCTCTGCAGAAATTGCATTTCCCCAGGATTCAGTCAAGGCAGAATGATGTGTTTAATATCTGAGGCATCGAGGAGGGGGAAGATCCTTGCCCTGGGAGGAGGAGAGGGAAGGAGAGGCAGTCTCAGCACTGGCCTGGCTCAGTGCAGCACAAATTCAGCCTCACACCCATGGAATGCATGGAGGGAGCTGCACCACAAATCAGCCAAGAGCCAGGGAGTCCTGAGCCAAAGGAAGAACAATTTCATGTGCTCTTATCTTATTGCCACTGTATTTCCTCCTTTGTGTTATTAATGACAGGTAAAATGCAACTGCTGAACGGGAGAGAGGAAATATGGGCTGGAATTAAGTCAGGGATGTGGAGGTCTGGTACCAGAGGTGGCTTCAGAGCAGGGTGTCCCTTTGTGTCCCCCTGTCCCACCAGGAGAGCTGGGGCTCCATCAGAGCCCCCGGGAGCCCAGGAAGTGCTCAGGGAGGGGCTGGGGGCAGCTTTAAAGTCTCTTCCAACCCGAACCAGCCTGGGATTCATCCCAAACACGGAGGGAGAGCGCCATCCTCCCACCCTGCTGCTGGGGAAACTGAGGCAGGCTGGTGTGGGAGCAGCCAGCCCTGCCTGGACCATCAGGGCAGGTCCCTCTGCCCCTCTGGCTCGCTCCTGTTTGTGCTCAGGAAGAATTGGATGTGCAGCCAGAGCTGCTCCCAGGGAGGCTGGGACAGCTATAACCCGAATTTCCACCAACTCTTTGGGAATCCATAACGTTTAAGAGCAGCTGTCAATGGAATTGAGTGCTGCCACTGGATAACAGCCCCTCAGTGCCAAAACTCCTGCCAGCAGAGCCCGGGAATTTGGGGGTGGCTGTAAAGCAGCAGCTATTGATCCCCTCCACAGGCAGCGTCCCTACTGCAGCAAGTGAGTGACTGATGGAGTTTTAATCACTTTGTCCAGGAGTGTCTCGTGCAAGAAAAATGACATTCTTGCCTTTTCTCTTGCATATGGATTGCAGGGTCCTGACAGGCTGTCCAGGGGTGTCACCAGTGCTGAGAGGGACCCAGGGAGTGACCCCTGTGAGGGACAGGAGCAGCTCAGCCCTCCCCAGAGGCACCCTGAGGAGCAGGTGTGAGCATGGACATTGGCGTGTAAGGCAGAATGCTTCTCCTGTCAGACAAAAATGTGTATTTATGTGTGAATGCTCCTTTAATAGGGACATTTCCAAGAATTATTATGAATTTCAGCTGGTGGGCAAGTTTGGTGCATTTAAAAGCTATCCATCACCGAGAGCAGATTCAATAGTCATCATTGGAACTGGCTCTCACAATCCCATTTTCACAACATCAAATGATGTGCTCAATGATAAAATTATTTTTATCAGTTTTAATCTGTCACTGCCAGACAGTTGCTGATTTGCCATATCAATAAGATCAGCAGCACTGAAGTTAAGTGAGATTTACATCCCTAACTTCGTTAGGAGCTCGCTCACTTTTACCCCAGGCCTCAGCTGACAAGTAAATAACTTTGGGTGGCACATCCCCGAGGGATGCAGCTGCAGTGTGTCTGTGTCCATGGCTGTAGGTGGCACTGGGTGACCTCTGAGGTCCCTCCCAACCCAGGCCAGGCTGGGATGCTCTGCAGAGGCACCTGGATGGATCCCACCCTGGGCAGGTGCAATTCAGCCCCTCCAAGGAAGAGCTGCTGCTGGGCCCAGGAAAGAACAAATCACACATTTGTTTTGTCAGCTCCGGAAATGTTTTCAGGCATTTCACCCCAAATCTTCCCCCTCTGGGTCAAAGAGGCATTGCTCCCACTGCTGGCAGGCTCAGGATTTTGGCAGAGCCAGGTCCTGGCTGTGTGTGGATCCTCCACATCTGCTCTGGGACCCACCTGCTGCAGCCTCCTCCTCCTCCTCTGCCGTACGGAAACTGCACTGACAGGCCCTGCTCCTGTCAATAAATCTTATTTTCTTCAGCAGCACGAGGATGGCTGTTGTCCCTGTGCCCCAAAGACAGGGAAATTCTCCCCAATGTGTGATAACCAGCAGCTGTGCCTCCATCACCCTCGGCACAGCCAGGACGAGCCCTGGCCCTTCCTTCCCCTGCCTGGCCTCCTGTGGGGTTCAAAGATGAACCATTTTTATCTGGGAGCTCATTTGCACCAAGAGCTGCAGAATTTGGTGCTGGCCAGGAGATAATTCCCTCCAGCTCTGGGACATCAGGGCTGGGCCCTCAGCCCCACGTGGAAAAAAGGCTGAGGGTATTTTTATTTTGTCTGTACAGTGAAAATACAACAAAATATAACAGGGTTCAAGGTGAGGGGTCTGGATGTGCTCAGTGCAGGGCATGAAATAACATCCAAATTTAGTCAAAGGCACAGCTTCTGATCCTTTTAATAGGACAGGCTTTTACTCTGCCATAAATTTCCCTGCTCAGCACATATGGATCTTTATGATCTCTACTTCTAAACCCACAAGGAGGAGCCACCCTGCAAAGCCCCATCTGCCCAGTGCTTCTGGGGCCGTTCTGTGTGCCAGGGCTGGAATTCCTCCATGCCCAGAGCTCCCACTGCCATGGCAGGGAGCTGGAGCAGGGCCCTGCTGCCCATCTCCTCGGCCACAGAACAAAAACGTGAAGGAAGCAGAGCTGCAGGTGTAGCTGTGCAGCAGTGAGCACTCACTGGAATGTGTGTGAGGAAAGGATCTCATCCATCCATGAAGGGCTGGGCTGGGGAAAGGAGCCTGAGAGTGATGACTGAAAAAGACAACCACAACAAGTGAGCTGCTCCTGGAGCTTGCTTCTTGATTGGAAGTGTTTAGAAGGTGATGCTGGAACATGAGAATCAATTAACTCAAGAAGAAATCATGTTCTTCACCGCCTTCCATGTTCCCTGGCATCCTGGTAGCTTCAACATCTGGGTGTCCTCAAGACATTTGATGCATTTCATTCATCATACATGACATTTGCATAATGCCAGCATCATACTTTATGCAGATGCACCCTTGAACATTTCACAGATTCTGATTGCTATTTAAACTCCCCACAAACAAAACCCACGGGGCCTTGCCCACTTGTGAATGTGGGAAAATGCAAGGTCCAAAGTGACTCATTCCTTGCACTGGCACACTCCAAGCTCCCTTCACACCCCAAGTAAATAAAATGTCTTTCATTTTATTTTCTTTCTGCAGCCATTAAAATTCTATTAGCTGTTTGTGAATATTATTTCATGCCATCTGCATTTACTCCTAAGTCGTGCTGGCGACAGCTGCAATCATTTGTATGCATTTTCTGTGTGCTCCTGGTTATGGAGAGCAGAACCTTCCTCCCTCGCTGCTCGAGGAGACACAGCCAACTGCAGGCATGGTTTGTTTGCAAATCCAAATCCCCACAGTGTTATTTTATTTATTAGGACAACAGAAGGGAAAAGGGAGGATGAGACAAAGGGAAGTGTTTGATGTTATGTGACAAACAGCAGCGTTGCTCCTTTTCACTTATTTATTTGGCCCCCAGCCACGGTTTGGGCTGGAAATGGAAGTGGACAGAGGAATAGACACTTTTTATTCTGTCATGTTTTCACTTGTGAAAGGCTGAGAGCTTCTATTGTGTAAAATATGTATTTTTAATTAGCCACCATTTACATACTGTGGAGCTGCTGAACAGGAACTTGAACAACAAGATGTGATCCCGTGTCAGCATCTGCTGTGGAGTCACCTCAGCTCCCATTAGCTGAGCATGCAGCCCGTAATTCCCAGCCAAATTAAATGTCTCAGCATTACAGAGCAATAAACTTGGGTAACAGCAGGTCAGCAGACAGGGCAGGGGCTGTGTGAGCATCCAAATATTCCTTTTTATGATATTTATTTCCAGGAGTGTCCCGGGGGACGCTCAGATGGAATCCATGCAGAATTCCAGCCCTGTGAGCTCTGCTTGGGACCTTCCCTGGGAAAACAATCCCAGGGGGGTTTTCCTCCCAGGAGAGGGGTTTGAGTTCTTCATTTCATGGGTGCAGAACTGGAGGGCCAAAATTTTTGTGCAGTTTGATGCCTGTGCTCCAGGAAGTCTCGGCCTCTCCTGTGCTCACACGAAGTTTGGCTTGAAAACACACAGGTGATAAATGCTTCAATATTTAACCATGATTTACCTGTGGGAAGGAAAAATTATGCAAATAGGGCCTGAATCAGAGCAATGAGCCCCTTTATATTCTCCAGAAAATGTCAAAATATAATGTTTTATGGATCGCTCGCTTTCCTTTGAAAACAAAACACTTCTCCTTTCCCATGTGCCAGATTATGCCTGAACATAAATTACAGGGGAGTGGTGGCTGGATTAATGCAGTGCCCGAGTGGCAGGAATTCATAAAGGAATGAGGTTTGTACTCAGAAGAATTCCCTGTCATTCAGTGTGCTCCAGATCCCCGTCCTCAACTCACCCCTGCTCCAGGGACAGGAGCTGCTCACTCAGGGCCAAGGGCAGCACTAATGGAAGCAGAGACAATAAAAGTGCACAGATCCAGCTCTGAATGGCATCACAAACAAACCAAGAGAAGCTCTGAGAGCATAGCAAGGTCTCAGGAATGAAAGTCCTGTTCATCTGTGTGTAGATAAAAACAATCTTTCCAGAGGTGAAGGAGCAAAGTCACGCAGAATTTCCACTCCTCTCATCTGCAGTGTTTGTTCTGGGCCTCCACAGCCCTCAGAGAGGCTTCAACATCTGAGGAAAACAAATTTCTGAGCATCACTTTGAATAATCCTGACTGAGTCATCAATTTAAAACCCCAATTCCTATTAGCACTTCTCCAAAGAGCTTTGATGAGGTTGTGGCTGTTGGCACCAGGAGTTTGTGGTGCACGTGATGATTCAGAGTTTCTCCCTGCCACAAACTGATTCCTGCTCACACAGAGCAGCAGGAATTGCTGTTTAAGGACCAGGAAAGGGAAAGGAACCCCAGGAAAATCAGGGCCTCATCTGTCACGAGCTGCTCAGTAGCGAGAGGGATTTTTATTGTAATCCCATGGGGATTTAGGGAGAGGAACCCCTTCTGCAGGGTGGTGTGCACCTGGATCCCCTGCAGTCTGCAAAAGGAAATTATTCCCTAGAGCTGACAGCCCCCAAAGCAGCAAAGAAATGTCCATAAATCCTGGGAGCTGCTGTCCTTCAGCTCATTAGTGGAGCGATGGGCCCTGGCACAGGAATTGCCTTTGCTGGGATTGCCACTGGCAGGGTGGTGACAATGGCCTGGTGACCTCAGTGGGCAGTGGGGCAGCTCCCTGCACCTGCCAGCACAGAGTAATTACTGCTGGGACACCTTTTCGGGGAGAAAAATAAAAACCAACTCCATTTAGCAGCCTTAAAGGTCGGCAGGTTCTGCTGTCGATGGGCGAGGTCTTGGATTTTGTCATTCAAAGGAAACTTTAAATAAAGTTTTGTCTGTGATAGGAAGGAGCCTGGCAGGGCTGGGGGCTGCTCTTGGGGTTGCTCAGGATGGTGGGGAGCTTGGAGTCAAGGCTCAGAGGCTGGAGAAGAGATTCTGGTGGGTGTGAGCAGGGCTGGAGCTCTGGAGGAGCCCAAAGCCGAGCTGGGATTTCTGCTGGGATCTGGAATTCTCCTCCCCGGCCCTGGCCTGGAGCTGTGCCCCTGTCAGAGGGGAGGACAGTGAGGGTGAGCTGTGCCCCTGCCTGGAGGTGGCAGATGGAACTCAGTGAAGCTCCTGAGAGGAGAGGGCTCCCTGGCCTGCTGCAGCCTCCCCCTCTGAGATTGGCTTCATTTCCTGGGTCAGAAAATGAGAATTTCTGGAAGATGCTCCAGAGAAATGAAGGTCTAATGATCCCCAATTTATTCTCGGTCCCACTGGCAGCCTAGCCTTTATGACAGAGTATTTTTAATTAGATTTTGAGCTTCCTCTTTGGAAGACCACAGGCTCCAGATGGCAGGTAAGCTCATCCCCTCACCGTTTTAGGGACTTTGGCCTGCTCTCCTTCTCTTCAGCTCTCCCTGTTCCAATGCAAGCAGGGTGAAACAGCAGATCTCGAGGAAGGGATTAACAAGGAGTGAAAAACATCAAGCAGCAGAAATGGGAACAGGCTCTCAGCTCTCCCAAAGGGATTGGGAAGAGGGTGCTTTCATCAAGTGAAAAAAAAAAAACCCTGAAAAAAGATCAACCCCCACATGTAATGCATGAAAAACTGATTTCTCATTAAAAAGGCCTGGAAGGAGAGGAGTCCTTGTTGCTGGAACGAGAGGGTGAGGTCCAGTGAAACATGGAGCAGCATTTCCACGGGGCTTTTGTCACCTGGAGAGGTTCCTAAAGGTGAAGGGATCCCAACAGAGCCCTGCTGGCCCCAGGGATGGCTGGGGGCTGGCTGGGGCTGAGGTGACCCTGCAGGAGCCAGGGGGACGTTTGGGACCTTGCCCAAGCTCCAGGGTGACACAGTCACAGCCAGCCCAGCCCCTTGGCATCCCCTCCACTGGAGAGCTGCAGGTCCTGCTGTTAGTGTAGGGTAGGAAAACACAAAACCCAGCACAGTTTGATTATATGCAGGTGCTTTTATTGAGAGAGCTCTCAGGAGTCCAGGTACGCAGACCACAGAACTCCAACAGGGGTTTGAAATGGATATATTTTATACCTTTCTGTTATATAACTATATGTTAGTCATTAAACTTACATTGTTCTATTGTATCTATTGATTCCACCCAAGTGGGAGCCCACCGAGACATCATTTTCCATGATCCGTATGTATACATAATAATTATGTTCAGTTATCAGATAATCATCACACCAAACAATCTTATCACTTCTGTGACCTAGTGTGTGTGTCCCAGACCTTATCCCATGATCTAGTGCAGGTACATTTTCTCAGGCCTGACCACCCTTTTTCCAAATACTATACCCATAATTTTAGAAACATTTTAACCCTATACTATCACTGCTGCCTCCCCCAGCGATGAGGAACTTCCCCAGCAGGAACCAGAGATGAAACCCCACCACAAACTCCTCGGAGCAGATGAAATTCTCCTTGCCCTTTCCTGCTGTTGGAGGGTCTATAAACAGCCCCGAGCCCAGGGCACGTTCCAGGCCTGCTCCTCCCACGAGGGAAGCCTGAGCTCATTTCAAGTGGCAGTGGCAGCAGAGCAGGAGCTCCCCGCTGCTCCCAGCACCCACACTTCTGTCATTTGCACGATAAAATTCTGCTGATTTCAGAGAGCGTTTCTCAGGATGGATTATTCGACACCCAGACTGTATGTTAGGGAATAAATTATTTTGTTCTGTTCCTAACTGATCACAGTCATGAATCCTGATTTGCTGACACTGAGTCCCAAACAAAAGCACAGAACCTTGTCTAATAGTGCTATGAAAAGGGATATTCAGGAAATATTAACAAGTTTCATATGGTAATTTATGTAAATAGAAACCATAACTCAGTTGAAAAGATTCAGTTGAATGTATAGAACGAGTCTGAAAGCCAAGGTTCTCATGATAAAACATAAATTGAGACTTAGTCTTTACAACCCAAATGTTGTGCTTTCTGCTACAGAACAAAGAAGGGAAAACCAGAAGCTTCTCTTTAATTAAAAAGTGAAACATTTCCCAATTTGGAGTTTAGGATCTGCCGCGGGGCACTTTTCCAGGATTGTGAACAGAGCCTTTCAAACAGAATTTCTGTAGGAAAAAACATTGCAGCATCAATGTCCCTGGGCAGGGACACACTCCTGGTGACACAGGGACACCTCCCACTGTCCCAGGCTGCTCCCAGCCTGGCCTTGGGCACTGCCAGGGACTCAGGGGCAGCCACAGCTGCTCTGAGCACCTGTGCCAGGGCCTGCCCACCCTCACAGGGAAGGATTTCTTCTTGATATCCAGTGAACCTGCTCTCTTTCAGTTTAAGCCATTCCCCTTCTCCTGTCAGTCCATGCCCCTGTGGGAACTCCCCCTGCAGTGTTCTGGTAGCCCCTTTAGGCTCTGGGGTCCCCTTTAGGCTCTGGGGTCAGCCACTCCCACCCCACCAGGCACCCAAGATCCTGATGATCTCCTGGTGATCTCCTGGTGCAGATCAAAGTGAAGACACTGAGTTTCCTTTGGTCCTGGACACCTTCATTAAGGTGATTTCCAACCTCCCCAAAGCCAGCTCCTCCATATCTAGTCTGAGCTTTGCAAAGACCATGCATTTTAATTAAATACTTTAATTAGTTTGCCCATAATCTGTCAGAGCTCTCATGCTGAGACATAATTAATGTCTTACCTCTACCTTGCAACTTCCACTATGTGTGTGCTTTCCAAATAAATCTGCTCTTGTGTTTGAAGGGACAGAACAATAACAGCACTTGGCACTTCCTGCTGGAATAACTGAGTGGTGCATTTATCAAGGGGCTTTCTCTGAGGCTGTCCAAAGGGCAGAGAGAGCTGTGTGTGTGCTCAGCACCTCGCAAGATTGAGCCTCCAGCACACAATCAATATTTATAAATTATGCTCCAACCTTAAGGCAGCCTGGGACGTTCTGGGGGTGCTGGGCTTTGTTTGGTTTCCAGAAGCAAAATACCAAAGGCCAGAGTCTGAGGGACGTTGGAAACCAAACTTTGAACACTCAAAATTCAAAGTCAAGCTCTCCTAAACAGCCCAGTTTCCATTTTGGCACTGAAATAAGAGTTTACATTGTCAGGGTTGCAGCAGGTTGGGTCTGAGGCTTAACTGCCAAGGAGCTTTTAGTTCTGGGTGATCTCTGGCTGTTGGGGCTTGCAGCTCCTTCTCCAGCTGAATCACACAGAGTCACCTCAGCACTGCAGAACTGGGGCAGTCATGGAAAGAAAGGGGTGCAGGATTGCACCATGAGCATCTCTGCTGTCCTGCTGAGATCCTGGCTCCTGCCTGGCTCTGGAGAACCATCCCTCACCCCCTCTTGCCTGTCCCACTGCTCATCAAATCCTGCCTGTCCCATCCCTCACCCCCTCTTGCCTGTCCCACTGCTCA
>VXAX01004666.1:38164-80385 GCA_013399835.1 Leptocoma aspasia
GTGGTGGTTTGTTTCCCCAGGGAATATTTACTTGTAAAAAGCAAGGCTTTTTCTTGGAAACAAATCAGTAACAGTGAAACAGATCTCTGCTAGAATTCCTGGTTCTGATTTTCCAACTTGGACTGGTAGCACCAATCTCTGCCTCATTATCTTATCTCCATTGCTGCCACTTCCTTGGCACATGATCTTGGCCTAAAAAGCAGATGCAGAGCCACAGGTGGAGGCCTGCAGCATGTCAGATTTGTCAGTTGATTTAGAACTTCCTGCATTTCAATAATTCAGAGGCAAAGGGCGCTTCAGGCACCAGAGCAGCAGCAGCTGGGCAGTGATTGCTTATCTGAGTCAATAAATGATGGATAAGTGCACATTAGAGTAGGACCTGTGGTCCAGGTGTGTAAATCCCCCTGTAAAGCATCCTTGGAGTTATGGCTGGGACTTCCAGCTCTGCTCTGAGGGATGTGAGGAGCAGCCTTTCCACAGAGCTGAAGTGAAACACTTCCATGCTGATGGTTTGGTTTAAAATTAGTTTTACATCTCATCTATAATGGAAGGTGGAGGTGTGCCTGGAGCTGCTGGGAGATGCAGGCAGCAGAGCCACAGCAAAGCTGCTTTCCATCATTTCCAGTCACAGGGGGAGGGAGAGCTGCTCATTTTCTGCTTTTGAGCCTCGCAGGGTGTCGGGTCCCTGGCAGAGCAGCCGTGGCTGCACAGCACATCAGGGATCCAGAGCTGCTCTGGGAGACTCTTCCCTCTGCTTCCTGTGCTCGACTGGCATCAAATATTCACTGGGGGAATCCCAGCGAGGCAGGGAAAAGCAGGATAACTGGGGCTCTGCAGCAGGAGTCCTCCTGGAAACATGCTGTTGGAGTCTAAGTGGAGACACAATTAAAATATTAGGAGCTGAGTGAGATTTTACTGTAGGATAAGGTTTTATTTTTATAAAACTGCCTTTTCCTGGCGCAGGGAGAACCAAACCTTTCAGGGGGCTCTGCCTGGAGCTGGTGCTTGTGTCTGACACGGATCCATGGCTGGTGTGGGGTCCCTGGAGTGCCAAAACCACCTGCTCTGAGCAGAACTGAGCCTGCCCATTACCCCAACCCCTCCAGGCTGTGTCCCACGGCTCTGGGGCATCCTCAGGTGCTCTCCAGTTCCCTTTGTGCCAGATCCTGCTCTGCCCAGGCAGGGAGGAGCTGTGGGAGCTGATCCCTCCTTGAATCCTGAGCTGCTGCCCCAGCTCCCAGCCCTGCCAGCTGGGAACCCACTCAGGGAATTTCAAAGAGAAAGTGCTGGGATCCATTCTTCTGTGACCAATGGATTACAGGCAATTATTCCAAAATTATGTCCACATTTCCATCTACTTTCTTTGAAAACAAATGGAACCCAAAAAAAGAAAAAAAGAAAAGAGAAAAAGGAAGGGAGGCAGCTCATTGAATAGTTCTGAAGTGAGAAAAGTGGCTGTCATGACTGCAGCTCATTCCCTGAGCTGAGTTTGGCCTCAGAATCCACAGCTCCTGATTATCATTTGTTTTTTCCCAAGAGGATGCAGATTCCAGTCCTTTCCATTGCCATTTTCCCTGCCTTGGATGTGAGCTCCAAGTCCTGCATTTGCTCTTGCTGCTCCCCTTTGTTTGCTGCTCAGGTGCATTATCAGCCAACCCAGCTGATTCTCCAGGAAGACTCAGTGCTCCTGTCTGATTCGTTTGCAATCCACCTAAAGCCTCCTGTTTGCCAGATATGCCAGCCCCTTCATCCAGGCGTGAGCTGAGCGTCCAAATGCAGATTTGGGTGGGTTTTTGCAGAGCCCCTGTGCAGCTGCAGCAGGGCTGGCCTGGGCTCTGTGCAGGCATTGCCACTGAAGGGAGAGCAGCTGATTTTCTGCATCCCCTGTGATTAAAGGGAAAAACATCAATAAATGAGGCATCACTCTGCTCTTCCCCTCCCTCCTCTGTGCAGAGCAGCTCCAGGCAGCTTTGTCTGTACAGTTTCAAAGACTTTGAATGTCTCTGTCCTGGAATCAGGGAGTGTTTTGGGTTGGGAGGGGCCTTAAAAATCATCCCATCCCACCCTTGCCATGGGCAGGGACACTTTCCACTGTCCCAGGCTGCTCCAGCCTGGATTTGGACACTGCCAGGGATCCAGGGGCAGCCCCAGCTGCTCTGGGCAAGAACTTTTCCTGCCCTGGAGTTCTGTGCCACCTCCTCTCCAGGCTGTCACTGTCCCTGTGGCCACCTGGGAGGGAGGGATCTGCTTGTAGAGTCCAACCCTGCTCCTCTGGACATCTCCTTCCATCTGGAGTGGGGAATAGCCACATTTAAACGTGATTTTATAGTTCATTTCTGCTGCTTAGCACCTGTTGCAGCTGATTAATGAAGTGGCTGCGGGTCCTGATGATATAAATTAGGATGATGAACACAGAGCTGCACTGAACATCACAGGCCAGGCTTAATTCCTAAGCTGCCCTAATTTTTTTCCTGTGAAGGATTCAGTTTGACTTTTAAGAATGTAGCACACAGAAGAAATGAAAGAATTAATCCCTCTAGCAGGAAAAAAAAAGGTAAATTTGCACATATTTGAAACATCTCAGGTCTCATTTCTTAAACTCTGGATAAACTCTGGTCAGAGCATCTTCACACAGATCCTGTGGGTAAACACCAGGATTGGATTTAATGATCAGAGTGCTTTAATTAATTGGTTTTCATATTCAATTTGCCTGTGGGTACACAGCTGAATGGTCCTCCCCCCCGCACCCCCAGCTCAGAAGGAAACAAACCCAGGAAATGCAGATTTAGGGATTTCTCAGCACCAACAGCCACTCCTGGAACTTTTATCAAGGAAATTGAACAAACCTTGCCACTATTGCTGTGGCACATCCTGACATCCTCTAATGACTTCAGCCCTTTTGTGAGCAGCTGCCTTTATGTATTTACATAGATATACACCCAGCCTGGAAATCAAATCTAATTTCCTGCCTGCTGAAACCATCTATAAAGGTAAATGCAGGTGCTGTTTTTTTTTTTCCTCTTATTCCCTTTCATAGTCATGATGCATTTCATGATTTCTTTGCTTTACAGCATCCTTTCAAATGACACATTTTATCAGTTCTCTGGGGAGTATTGATGTTTTGCCCTTTTAAACATGTCATTTGATTTTTTTTGATGTTCCTCTCTTACTCTCCATCTGTTTCCTTGTAATGCTTTCATTTGGTGGCAATTTTTCATTGAGTCCCCAAAGGTTTTTTTTCCAGGAGTTGCCTTGAGCTTATTTTTTTTTCCCCTTGTGTTTGGAAATGTTTGACATGTGACCCAATTCCTCCCGTGGGAGTGGGGCTGCTCCTGTTCTCCCCACAGTCTGATTTAGGGATTTCAGCATGCAGAGCACATTTTCCTGCCTTCAGGATCCCTGGGGATTCAATCAGAGAACAATTTTTAAAAGCAAATGAGGAGAAAAACCCATGGTGACGTTTTAGATTGTGGACAGGGTTTGTGTGGCTTTGGAGGGGTTTCCAAAAAACAAAAATAAAGGGAATTCTGGATAGCAGAGAGCTGTGCTTCCCTGTTCCCCTCTGCTTTTCCTGTTCCTTTCCCAAAAGCAGTGTTCATGGTCAGATTTCAAATGGGGATTGTCCTTTGAATGTATTTTCAGAAGTTTCTCTAAGTTAGGGAGTGTTTTTGAGGAGGCCAAGGTCTGAAGGAGGTCCCAGGTGGGCGCTCCTTCCACAGGGGTTCTCCAGTGTTTGCAGGGTTCTGCACCAGCTCTGAACTGGGGAGGTGCCAGGAATTCCTGACCTTGGAGCTCAGCTGGGTGAAGTCAGGAAGTCCCTGCCTCAAACACGAAAAATTCAGCTCCTTTAACTCTCATTTTTGGTGAATTTAATCAAATCTGATTATTTTTAATTTCCTTATCACTGCTGTTGCTGGCCCAATTTTCAGCTGAAGACCACAAACCCACTCTGGAAATGTCAGAAATCCATGGAAAAAGGCTCCATGTGTGTGAATCCCTCATTTGGGCCCACCATGCCCATTATGGCTCAGCCAGTTTAACAGGCTGGAGCAGAATTTTATTCCTGGACTTGTGAACACGGCTTCCAACCGTTTGCTACTAAATAACTCCTCTGGAAATAAATCCCAAATTATGTTCAGTGTCTGAACATGGGAGTTGTGTGGGGATGAGATATTTTCCAGCTTGGCTGGAGCAGCCTGAGCTGATATTTTTTCAGCAGTTTTTCACGTGCTGTAAAAGATATTTAGATCAGGCCAATATATAACCCTGGTATTATCTGGAATAGCGTTTCCAGGTCTGTTCCTATCAAGGATGACTTAAGGGATGTTCAGCTGCATTAGCACAGCAGATGGAGCATTATTCCAGCCTGGATGGCAGGAGAACACAGAGCTCACCTCCAGACTCAGCAGATGTCAATTTATATTAACGAGCAGAGGCAACACACGATATATTTGATTTTCCTTGTAACCTGTCTCCATTACAAAACATCTGCATACATTATACCCCATTCCAGATGTTTAAAATTAATGCTGTAGCAAGCAGCTCCCATTTTTGCCTTTCGCTGATAATTTTTTTTGTCAGCACAGAAATGAGGTCTGATAAAAACGAGAGAGCTGCTGATGGGCTCGGTGTATTTGGGAGTCTATTACACCATCAATTGCAGTTCCACAGGCTGCTAAAAGCAGCAATAAGACAAGACTGCTTGTCACATATTTATGAGCTTATGAACCCTCCTGTCCCTTTTGTTATCCCTTCCCCTGGCAGTGCAGAGACTGAGCCTTGAATTAATGCAGGAAGGATGAGGCTGCGCTCTCTGCTCCATCCCTCCTGGTGCTGGCAGTTTGTAAATGTCACCCTGGGGTTGGGGACAAGGAGCTGTGTGCGTGGAGCCATCGAGGCTGCCGTTGTCACAGCTTCCCAGGAAATGGATGGAGCAGTAATGAGCAGCAGATAAGCTCCTTTAATCTTAATGTCCTTTGTATTTTTCTTTATCTTTGCCATGATCTACAGATGAATCTCCTAAGGATGCAACCCTAAATCTTCTGTCTACAATCAGCTGTAAATCCTGCAGCTGGGGAGCCTCTGGTTGGCCTCAAAAGAGCCTTCCATGGGAATAGGCAAGGCCTGGAGAATGGCTGGGGAATTATTCAAGGAATAATTGCAGTAGCTGATCTGGAGAGGTTTTGTGGCATCTTCCATTCCTCGTTCTCCAAAGCTTTTCCTGTGGCAGGGTTTGATGGGTCCTGCTGGAAGCAGAGAGCTCCTGGGCACTGTTGATGAGGAAGAGTTCTCCAAAGGATGAAGGGCACCCAGGGGAGTGTGGTGCAGGAGTTTGGATGTTCACAGGGAATCCCACGAGGGTTTGGGTTGGAAGGACCTTAAATCCCATCCCATTCCACAGCCTGCCATGGGCAGGGACACTTCCACTGTGCCAAGTTGCTCCAGCCTGGCCTGGGACACTCCCAGATGTGTCTGTACCTCCCATCACACATAGATATGATACATATACATAGATGTATGTACATTTGATTTTTGGGGTTGGAACTAGGTGAGCTTTAAGGTCCCTCCCAATCCCAACCCTCCTCTGATTCCATGATTTCTGTATCTGCACATTCCTGGATGTATTCAGGTCCCATCTCAAACACCCTGGAACAGCACAGAACTCTCACTGGTAAATGGTCTCCAGCTGCTCAGGTGTTCTCTGGGTACCAATTTACTTCTGGTCCAAATGAATTTGGCTTTTCCTGACCTAAGGGAGGGATGTGCCTTCCCCAGGGGCAGCCTGGCAGAGCATCCTCGAGTAGGCCAGGAGAAGAAATGTATCTGTGTTTAATTTAGTGTGACTTGATTGTTGACTCGATTGCAGGGCAGCAGCACACCCAGAAAATCATATAAATCTTCCCTTGCCATGTGGGGGAGAACAGGGACGGACACGGGAGTACATTAATGTTCATTCTCCTTGGGAATCAATAGGAATCTGGATTTTATAAATGGCTCTGCTAAACACAAGAGAAAATTCATGGAGTGGAGACAGAAAGAGGCAGAGAATGAAAAGCCAGCTAATTCCTTTCAAACAACTGATGATTATCAGCATCCTTGGGAAGCACATCCAGTGGAGGCCAGGAGCAGGAGGCTCCTGCTTTTATTCCCAGCAGGATGATTGCATTAATTATGCAGGGACCCCAGGCCTGAGCCACCCTCAGCCCTGCATGGCCCTGTCACCCCCAGGGACAAAGCTGCTCCTCGTTCAGCACCTGAAAATGGCACTGGGGATCCTCAGAGGCTCCAGGGAGAGCTGGAGAAGGTCTGGGATGTTAATCAGCAATTAAATGTGGCAAAAATAGATTACAGAAAAAGGATTATTAGGTGTAAAAACCCAAACCAACCCAAACACTTGAGAGAAGAGGACAGGGAGTGTGGTGATTTTGGTGGGACTAAGATTTAGTGGGATTTGGAAAGCGCAGGTGAATTTTAGGGTTGAAGTGAAGCTGACAGGGAAGAGAGGTGGGAAAACACAGATTTATGGGAGAGAGTGACGATGAAAAAGAAGCAGGAGAATAGAAGGTGAAAGGATGGAAATGGCAAGTTGAAACAAAAATCAAATCAGGCAAAGATCAAGCTCAGAGGGAAGTGGAAACCCACCAGCAATAACATTTACTGCTGGAGCTGCTGCCCTGTGAGGACTCAGGGACCTGTTTCACCCACTGGCACTCCAAACACAGTCCCTGCAATCCTGAGGGGTTTTTCCTCCTCTCTCAGCAAAGCCAGGTGAGGTTTGGAGACACAAACCTGCATCTGGCTGAGTTCTGCCAGCCTGGTTTGGGCAGGACAGGGGCAGCAGCTCCTCAGCCCTGCCAGGGGTGGCAAGAGCTGCTCAGGAAGGAGGCAAACCCACACCTGAGCAGGCCCGGGGGCTCAGCCTGGCATTCCAGCTGCTCCCAGGCTCTGCCTCTCTGATTCACCTGCACAATAAAGATTATTTAGGCTCCAGCACGATGGGAACATTTGTTGGGCTGAGTTCTGCTGTGTGTGCAGGGCCTGTGCCGTGGCTCCCAGGAGCCCGTGGGTGGGGAGGGATGGCTTTAATCAGGACAGGCTTTAGTTTAGATTTTCTCCCATTTGCAATCCTGGTTAATTGCAAAGGCCAGGGGGGTCACGGACACGTGGGAAACCCAAGGTACTCTCCAGCCTCTGCCACCAAGCCAGAAAGTTTGCAAAGACAAATGATTCTGTTCCCTCCATGCCTCAGTTTGTTCAGCTGGGAGATGGCAGCATTAAACCCTCAGCTGAGGGCTGAGATGGACAGAGCAGAGCTCCTCCTGCACCACACAGGCGAGGAAGGAGAAAAGTTGTTAATCCTTTGGAAAAATCAGCCAGCAGTGTGGAATCTGCATTCCTGGAGCAATGCAGGGCCCTGCAGCTGAGCATGCAGTGGTGCAGGAGCTCTGGGTGAGGAGGAGCAGGGGGAGCTGCTGGGGCACAGCGAAGTTTGGGAGCCCCGGGGTTCCCTGGAGATGGGAACAGATTATCCGTGAGACACCAGGAAATCTCCTCCTGAAGCAATCCCAGTCTTTAATCATTATCCTGAAAGCACAAAGCAGTTCCAGACACACACCAGGCTCGCTGAAAGACTTGTCAAGACTGAAAGGGTAATTCACAAATTCACTAAAATTCCCTGCTCCACTGAGCAATGTGACAGCTCTGCCGACCGCAGTAACATTTCTATTCAAACTGGCTTTGGTGCTGGAGCTATAAATATCCCTGCAATATTTCCTGCTTCAGAACATAAAGACAGCTTTACAGTGCTGATAAAATAGAAATTACTTTCTCTCGGAGGTCTAGCTGGAATTTTAATGTCTGTTTTGCAATAAAGCAGCTCCTCCACAATTCGATTTGAGGGAAAGAAAACAAACGGGCTAATTTAGTTACAGTAATGACTCCTCTTGGATTGTTGGCCACAGCTGAGCCTGGGCTGCTGAAGTTTGTACTGGTGAGCACAGAGATGATTTTTATTGTAATAGCAATCCTTTTTATCCTTTAAATGTATAGATACACACACCCCTGCTTAATTACAGCTAGGGAAGAACAAGGCCCCGGAAAGTAAAAGGTCATTAAAGTTTACAACCTCTGACAGTGTTCCTGGAGAAACTGTCACAGCTCTAAAGCTGGTGACCAAAGATGACCTGCATTAAAAAGGGTTCTTCTCTTGAAAAGAGAAATTGCAACTATTGGGCTCATCAGAGTTGCCTTTAATTACCCATAAATGTTGCCCTGGCTCTCGTTAGCTCCTTCAAAGGAACAGGAAAGAGTTTGGTCCAGTTTTGTTTTGCATTTGTTGGCTGCAGACAGCGGGGAAGAGACCTGGAGTTGTTAAACAGGGAAGGGAGTGAAAAATAATGAAAAATAAGGGTTCTTCATTTGCATTATGGCAGAGGTGGAGTGTCCTGAGCACGGGGGACAGGGAATGGTTGAATTATTAAGGACAGGTCCAGGCCAGGCTGGACGGGCTGGAGCAGCCTGGGACAGAGGGAGGTGTCCCTGCCATGGCACTGGATGGGCTTTGATCCCTCCCAACCCACACCAGTCTGATTTTCTGATTATTGACCTCCCCTGAACTTTACCTTTGCCGTTCCTGCAGAAATCCCTTTCCTCCCTGAGGTGGCCCTGCTTTGGTCTAAATGGTGCTGGAAAAGATAAAGGAGCTGCAAATGAGCCAAAATGTGGGGACAAGTGGCAGAGGCAGGGCACTGTGTCACTGACTGACAACACTGAGAGGAGAAATTTTGTTTCTCCTTCTCTTCTCTGCTGGATTTATTTGTTTGTGGTTTAGTCTGAGCTCTCCTTGCGTGCCTCTGAGATGCCTAGCAAGCTTTCCAGGGCTGCATAAATAAATAATAACTATTTAGAATCTTCTAAAAGATACATAAGTGTATTTCTTTTCACAGACCTAAAGCTAATGGAAACCTCTGAGTTTTTATTTCAATGACAAAGCAGCCCTGGAGCAGCTGTGTGGGACTCAAATGGAATCAGCTGCAAATGTTAGACACTATTTCCTTTAAAGAATTAGAATTTATAGTGCTTCAATGAATGCTGATTTATAGATATTTAAAGGAAAATAAATCCCTGTAGATATTTTTTTTTCTTTCAAAAGGGAATGTGTGATGATGGCTTCCACTGCTTAAGGATAATGTTACAGCAGGCTCCTGAAGTTCTGCTATCACACAGCTGGGAAATGAGGGAGGTTTTACAACAACCTGTTGACTTCTGCTCCCAAAGAGTCCTCACTGAAACCCAGAGCTGAGTGGGGAAGAACAGAATAAATCCTGCAAAATTCCATTCAAAAGCCTTTCCCTGGGCAGGGGATCTGCTGATGTCTTGCAGACATAACATTGGTGGATGGGTTTTGCTCTGGAATGCTTTAAACCATCCAGACAAATTCTCAACCCTGAAAGAGGCATTTTTTCTGTTGAAGAAATATCAAGAACGATCTGGCAGAGTTGTTATTTCTGCAGGGAAGAGCTTTTATTCCAGAGGATAAATGATTCCTTTGGAGCAGCATTCCTGCTCTGCCTCTAAGGGTGCCATCAGTGAGAACCAAACCCAACCAGAGCTCCCAATTGCAGGGAAATTTTACTAAATGGGCACCTGAACCTCCACTGGAAAAGGTTTCAACATCTGTAGGTGAAGAGGATTGCCAGGAAGGAGGATGAGATACAAATGTCTGATGGGGAGGAGAAAAAGCCACCAAGAGCTGATTTGCTTTTTCAGGGTCATCCCAAAAGGATGCCAGAACCTGCCCTGTTAAATCCAAACGTGCCCAAGTGTGGCAGCCTTTAAAAGGGAGGATAAATACAGAGTATTTGATTTGAAAATCTGTCTTGCTCACGCCTTGGCAGACAGAGGCATCGTTCCCAAGTTGGACTTGCAAGTTCAGGGTGCCATGAGGCAGCCATGGAAGAGGAGTGAATCCTGGTTTTCCTGCCAGTTCTCCTTAATGTGGATGTTCCAGGCAATCCAGCCACAATTGCAGTTAGATTACATTCCATCCCACAGTAAGTGGCAAATCATCACTGCTTCCTCTGACATTCAGTGTAATAACATTAACCATGATGAATTTCCCTTTACTGTTCCTGTGGCCTCCATACATTATTCCAGCTGAATTCCATTGTAATGGAGCACTAATTAATGTCTGCTGCTTATCAAGGGGTGCCCACTTCTCCCTTCCATCCCACTCTGATTCTTGAGGAATTACACATGGGAATGCTGCAGGAACTGCCACTGGTGCCAGGGAATCTCCATAGGGTGGAAAAAGTCACATTTTGGTTCTGATGCCAGGCTTATATCAAAATAAGAACATTTTCTTCCAAACTTAGCAGTAAGAGGAGGTTTGCTGAGGAGCTGAGGCTGTTTTCAAGAGTGATTTTGTGATGAATTTCCTTATTAATTCTCCAGAACCTTCCAAGTTCGCGCACTCCTTGGAGACGCTGGGTTACAGAGTGTGGTTGAAAACCCACAAACCCACAGTTGTGGCTGAAATGAAACCTAAAGGGCAGCTCCAGCCGTCCCCCAGGCTCAGTTTTGAGGTTATGAGCCCCCAGAAATGCAGCAGAGCTCACCTGAGCCTCTGCCTTTAAAGGGTCTCCCCGCCAGGTGAGGCAATTCCCAAAGCACGGGTGAGAAATCCCTTCCCTGCACCTGGAAGTCTCCACGTCCAAAGCAGAGCTGGCTGAAGTTTCCCTCTGAGGGCTGCAGGAATCCCTTCAGCCCTCCTTGCAGGATGCTGCTGCAGCTTCATTTGCAGGTTTAATTAGTCCCTGCTCCTCGGAGCCGTCCTACCACAAGATGTCATCCTTCCGACAGGTCTGCCTTCCTGGCACTGCTGGCCTGGGCTCTCTGTCCTGGCCACTCCTGTGGCCATTCCAGGTGCTCCCAGAAAATCAAAGCCATTTTCTGTGACTGACTCCCTGCCAAACCCGGGACGGGGAGAGAAGAGTTTTGTCTGTGACAAACAAACAACAGATTCCTGGCAGCAAGAGTTAAACCATGCAAACGACACTAATAAGCATAATTTAAACCTGTGGTTTTCTTTTTATGGCAGCTTCATATTCGGTGTTTTATATTCCAATTTTCCACCTTTTAGTCTTGCTTCTTCCTCTTTCTGCTGCGGAGCCCTATCACAAATGGGAGGGCAATTACCAGGCGAGCATGTAGTTCTTTAATTGAAACACTTATAGGTGTACACTTAAAAACTATAAAGACTTTTATGGAATGGCAATGCCTTAATAGGCTCCTGTGTATGTACATTGTAATGTAATTCTGTACCCTGTGAGCATTGCTGGGGGAAGCTGTTAATTTATGGCTCCCAGGAGCAATAAAGCAATAACAGTAATCGAGAGGTGCAATATTCCCTGCTTAGGGGGCACTTATGGGTGGGTATTAAAACTATAAATACATCAACATGCCGCAAAACTGATCATAGAAAATGAAAGATCAGCTCTCCTCCCTTTCAAATGGGGTTTTTTTTATTAACTTATGGTTGGTGTCAGGTCCCAGTGCTCAGCAGGGACTGGGGAGCAGCGAGGTGACCAGGTGACCCCTCCCCTGTCCCCAGGTGTCCCCAGAGCTGCCCTGGTTCCCCTCGGCAGCTGGAATGCAGAGCCATTTCCTGGGACGCTGCTTGACAGACTGGGTACAAACACTTCATTTGAGCCGAGCAGGGGTGACAGGAAGGGATAATTACCTTGTCTGCAGCAGGGCTCCGGGCAGGCACGGTGACATTTCAGAAATCCAAACGGCTTTGTTGTGTTGTGATTGGGAAAAGAATGGAGGGCAGAGCCCCTGACATTCCAGACTGCCAACAGCTCCTCAGGAGGGCTGGCAGAGCCCCTGGCCCTCCAGGAAGGAGCTGCTGCTGGAAATGTTCTGCTTTGGGAGCGTGGGGCAATACCTGCAGCTGGGAACGAGCTGGGGGCCAGAGCCAGCTGGTTTCCATTTGGACACCACAGGTTCCTCTGAGCTTTTCTCCTCTTCACCGTGCCAGTGAGAAGTCCCCGTGCTGAATTCTCATCGATGTGTTTGCAGTGCTGTGCCCTGGGGCTGTTGCAAGGTTTCCCTGTGCTGGCTGAGCACTGATCAGGTGTGTGCTGCTCCAGACCTGACTGGCAGGAGCAGAGGCCTTTGCTGGTGGAATTGTGGCTGTTGTGAGCTCACAGGCAGGGCTGATGTGTGTGCAAGGAAAGTTCAGGTATTCACACCTATCTCCCAGAATTCTGGAATCATTTGGCTTGGAAAGGACCATGGGCAGAGACACCTTGCACCATCCCACCTTGCTCCAAGCCCCATCCATCTTTTCTGTCTCACCCCTGTAAAACGAGGTTAAAATTAAGTGTTTGTTTCAAGTAAACGTTGTGTGAGTGCAGATTGATTTTAATATTCAAACAGAGCTTTGAGACCTTCTAGAACAAACTTGTTTAGGAGCAGAGCTGTGCTGTCAGCAGTTTTTTTCCTTTTCCCTGTTTCCTGGTGAAGGCTGCAAGTTCTCCTTCCCGTGTCTGCTGAGGCTGTCCCAGGAACCCAGAGCTCAGGTGGAATTTATGAGCTGAGAAAGGTCCAGAGGAAAGATGCCACTTTAATAAAATGAACAGCAAATCTGCATCATTTTCTGGTGGCTCCTTGCACCGCTGTTGTTCCCCTGTGCTCTCAGGAGCACATCCCTGAGCTGTTCCACTCCTCCCTGGAGTTCTGCTGGCAGAAAGGCCCTCCCAGGCCATGCCTACCCAGACCCATCATTTCATCAGGAACCAGCTGCCTGGCACGAGCCGTGCCAGCTCAGCAGCTCTGTCTGCTCTTCCCCTGAGGAATCCGTTCACCTCATCTCCGAAGAGAGACGGGGGGAAAGAATTCCATCTGTTACAGCTCAGAGCTAGAAAGCTCCGTAATAGCGTGGGTACACAGCCTGCATAGCCAATTTTTGTTTTAGGAAGCACTTAGGGAGCGTTCATTCTCCTTTTATTGCTGTTCTCTCCTCACAAGTGACTGTATTTCACCTCCTCCGGGACGCCGAGCGGCTCAAAGATGCCAGGGAGGAGTTTGGAACCACAAATCCATCCTGGAAAATCTCTGTACTGTCCTGAGGTGTGAGGGGAGCCCTTCTGCTTCCCCTGACAGGAGGATGCAGCCAGCGGGGGCCGGGTTCTGCAGTGGCTTTGAGGGAATCTTGGGGGGCACCACAGTGAGGGAAAAAATCCTCCTAAATGCAGTTTACAAAGAGGAAATTCTACCGGATTCCTTGCAAAAAAGGGTTTGGGCCAAGTGTCTTCCATCCCTCTGCTGCTGGCTTTGATTCTCCGGGTATAGTCAGACCTCAGACTGAATAGCAAGTGGTTCTGCTTTATTTGTTTTTATTGCTGCCAAAAGGGGGGGAAAAAAAAAGTCAGAGTAAACAGTGGGATGTTTGCAACCTTCTCACATTAGGCAGATTGAATAAACTGGCTCGCAGTTGATTGTTTTCCTTCAGATCAGTCATTGCATTTGTATTTATTTGATTTTATGGATGTAGTTCTGGGACTTTTTTGTTTTGTCTTGGTTTTTTTTTTGGGTTTGGTTTTTTTTTTGATACCTTGACTTGTGGTGAGGGAAATGGGAACACAGACAGCTCTGCCTTTCCTCCCCATCCTGAAGGACTTGCAGGATGCTGACTCCGGGATAGTCAGGGGATGGAGGAGCCGTGGCACTGAGGGGATTCAGAGTCACCCAGGACAAACAGCCCCAAGCCTGATCCTCTCTCCCAAGGCCAGGAACTCCCTGCGTGGGGAGCAGGACAGGGCTGTGGGGCTGTGCAGAGCGGCAGGACCAGGGCTGGGAATTCCCTCAATCCCCCTCCACTTCCCAGGACTCCATCCAGTGCCCACCCGTGGCAAAAACAATTCCCCGAGAGCTTTGGCTCTGTCGTTCCCCACCCAGGCATCCACACCCTGAAGGCTTTTCCCTCTCTGGAATTCCCCTGGAATTCGCTGAACAAAGCCAGAGGAGCAGGAGGAGCTGCAGCACCTGCCTCTCTCAGGTGTCACCTGCAGTTACATCTTTTTGTCCCTTTTCCCCTTCCCTTTCAGCATTGCTGAAAAGATGTCCCTTTTCCCCTTTTTGTCCCTTTTTCCCCTTCCCTTTCAGCATTGCTGAAAAGATGTCCCTTTTCCCCTTTTTGTCCCTTTTTCCCCTTCCCTTTCAGCATTGCTGAAAAGATGTCCCTTTTCCCCTTTTTGTCCCTTTTCCCCTTCCCTTTCAGCATTGCTGAAAAGATGTCCCTTTTCCCCTTTTTGTCCCTTTTCCCCCTTCCCTTTCAGCATTGCTGCAGCTCTCAGAGCACAGGGGAGAGAAAACAGGGCAGGCAGCACACAGGAATCCCCAAATACCCATCATCAGCCTGGCACCATCTCAGGGACTTGCAGCTCCCAAAACCCCACATTTTCCTCCCCACTTTTCTTAGGATAAGTTGGAGTTGTGTGGCACTGCTGAGCAGGGAGAGGAGTAAAAAAAAGTGAATGTGGGGGTTTTTCATGCCTCACAAACGCAAACAGGTTGTGGTTATTCCCTATATGCAAGGGCATAGTAAGTGCAAGAACACTCATTAATTATGTATAATGCTTGCAGTTCAGTTGCCAAAAAATCATATTTTTGGATATTGTTCACCAGAATATGACTTTAACCTACTGTCACCATTATTTTGCACGTTGTGGTGTTTTAATGAACATATGGCACCGCATTAGCTCATGCCAGCCCCTGATTTTCTAACAAAGTTGGTTTCCCAGTAGCTGCAGTGGGCATTGTGCACACCACAAACCCTGCTGAATATTGAAATATTCGGGGAAGGAGGCAGTGGAGCTGCTCGTCCTTTGCATTCTGGTGCTGGGTGTGAATTTCAAGCCTGCCCCAGACCTGGCTGGAGGGACCACTGCTGGCCCTGCTGCCAGAGCCTGGCCTGCAATTAAATCAATCTGCAACTCCTGATGTGACCTCAGCCCGTTCCCAAGGAGAAAATCTGTTGATGTCTGAAATGTCTTCAGACATCACAGTTCCATGGGAGCATCTTCAAAGGCTCTGCCTTTTTTCCCCCCTGCCACAGCACATTGTTTTAAAGCTGATCTCATAATTGTATCGATTTTATTTTTTTTGGTTCTCTGCGTCAAAGCACTTCTTTAATCAAAAGTAAATTATGTAAAGGCCATTAGGGTCAGCCCAGCCAGCAAAATGAAAACTGCAATACATCATTTATTTGTAAATGTCAGTGAAATCTGCAGATCAATATCCTGCCCGATGTGATTGATATTTATTATTTTATGGAACTCCTGAGGCAGCTGCTGGGTTGGGGTGGCCCAGCAGAGCAGGCCGGGGCAGGGGGAGGCTGGGGACACCCCTGGGCCTGTCCCTGCCATGGTCAGTGACAGATCCTGTGTCCCATGTCCCTGTCCCTGTGCCCAAGCCGAGGATCCACGTGTGGCCCCTGGAGAAGGACCCAGCACCCGCTGGGGGTGGCATTTATTGAGTGGCTTTTCAGCAGACACCAAAGCTGGAGTTGCCAGGTGGCTGCCACCCATCCCTGCCCGTGTCCCACAGCCCAGACCCCACACCTGTGCTGTGGGAGCTGCTGGAATCCAGGCTGGGATTCAGCTCCAGGGGCAGTCAGCTCCAGGCAGCTTAAACTCCATCTAGTGGCAAAAAACTCAGCATTTGGTGGTGGTGGGAACCCTGGTGGGTGTGGGTGGGAGCTGATCTCCCCCGGAGATGGGCCTAGATCCTTCCACGGCAGCTGGAAGCTTGGCCTGGATCACTCCTGAGTGCATCCAAGCCAGGAGCTGTCGTTCTCCCAAGGGTTAAACCCCACGTGCTGTGCTCTGCCCCCGTAATGAAGGCATTTCGTGGTGTAAAAAAGCAGTCTGGTGTAATAAAGGGAGAAATTGCAGGGAATTCTGGCTGGATGGCAAAGCAGGAGCTCCTGGCAGTGTCAGGAGTATCTGTCCATCTTTTTATAGACTTCTGCTGGCCCGTGTGGGTCGCTGCTACCCGAGCCTGTAAGAGGAAATGAAGGAGGATATAGCAGCAGATAGGATCTGAGCGCTGCTCTCACTCTTAAATATTCAACAGAATCTTATGAGGGATGGGATTCAAATGGGGAGATTCTGCTGATGCTGTGTGGGAAGGATGGCTGTGAAGAACAACAATGGGCTGTGCTGGTGGGCAGAGATGGGGCTGCAGGGGAAGCGGGGTCCTGCCCGGCCCCAGGGCTCTGCTCCCTGCAGGAAAAGCCCCTCAGCCCCAGCCCCGTGCCCAGGAGGCAGGAAAAGGGAAAATACCGAGTTTCTCGTGTGCCAGGCCGTGTGAGGGTTCTCTTCCAGCTGCCCTGGGGTTTGTATGGATTTACAGCCGGGCTGGGGGAGGTGCCCTATCCCAAATCCCAACCAAGGACTTGTGTGGATTGGGCTGAGCCTGGTTTTTAGCGAGATAAATTCAGCTGCCGAGCCCAGTGAGTGTTCCCCTGCCCGCGAGGCTTTCCCACAGCCCGGAGGGAGGGAGGGGATGCTTCCAAAGTGTCCCGAACACCCCTGGCTGTGCCCTCGCTGTGCCGAGGACCTGACGGGGTTAAAACCTCGACCCCAAAGCACAAAGGGCCAGCAGGGAGAGCGGGCAGGGGCCGCAGGTGGGAGAGCATTCCCAGCGCATCCCTGGGATCCGCGGATGCTCCCTGGGGCGGTGGCAGTCGGGGACAGCCTGTGCCCTGTGCCCGGGGGATCAGCCGGGCCCTGGCACGGGCTCCTGCTGGATCTGGGAGCGGGGCACAAAGGGCCCGGCACAGCCTGGCCGGGGGCGAGCGGCTGCCGCTAATTGCGGCCGCGGTTAATGAAGGCAGACGCGGAGCGGCTGCTCTCATTAAAATATGAAAATGATGCGAGGCGCTGCCCGGAGCAGGGGGAGGGCCCGGCTCCTTCCTCAGGGATAACCCTGCCGGGGCAGGGAAGGGCAGCAGCGGGATGGAGGGGCCGTTTCGGGCTCCAGCATCCCCGTTTTTCCAGAGCCCTCTCCTGTGCCCGGGCCCCGAGCTCAGGCCGAGCCCCAGGCGAGGCTCTGCGGTGGAAGGGCACAGACAGCGCTGGGAATTCTGCCCAGAGTGAGGGAGAAAGCTCAGGAAACCAAATTCCCACTCCAGCCCTTCCCTTCCAAGCTGGAAACACTTCCCTCCTGGGGCAGGGAGTGCTGCCTTCAGTTCTTCACTTCCCAAAATCCAGCTGCTCCCGGCTTATTCCCCCAGTGGTGCCAGAATCCCCCGTCGGGGTGGCTGGGAAATCCATACGTGCATATTTTGAGGAAACAGAACAACTTGGCCTTGCATTCAGGGAATTATGGTGCATTTTTCTCTGAACCAGCTCTGCAATCACCAGATTTAACTCCGTGTGAGAGCCGCGAACCGCAGCTGTCAGTTCTGCAGTTACGGGAGGAGAAAGTCTTGGGGGTCCGTAGGAAAAATTCTGCAAGGCAACTTCCAATCCCTCTGAAAATAGAGAGAAAGCAAAGAGGGTTAAACGCCTAAAACTGCGATTCCACTTGGGATAAAGCATTAAGAGTTTCTATGAAGTTATCATTTAAAAAAAGATAAAGATTTGAGAACAGCTTGGCCTGGAACAATATTTCAGGCATGGCTAACTGTTAAAAATAAGCTAATTCAGAAGAGCCACATTTAAATAAATATAATGCAAAGACATAATGGCACAGATAATAGTTTTGAATGGGGAATTCTAATGACTTCGAGGGCATTTTACAGGGCAATTAATACACATGAAAATGCTGCTCTATTCAACTGATGGAAAGAAAGGAAAATAAAATAAAATAAAGCCGGCAGAAAGAGAAAGGGAGATGGTTGTGACTGGCAAAAATAGGGTTTGATTTTCTTTTCAATAGGATCACTGCTTACAAACATAATAAAAGGAAAAATAAGCATGTCAGGTTCTGTAATGTGGCTTGTGAAATCCCCAATGATTAGTTTCTAAAGAGGGGCAATTAGGAGCCTTTTGCATATGCATGTGACTTCTGCGGAGCGGGGCTTTCTCCTCTCCCTTCTTCCCCGCTCTTCATCAACCGGCTAAAAATACATCTCAGAACGCATCTCCGAGCCTCCCTGCAGCATCCCGGGGCTCCCGGGGCTCCGCTGCCCCTCCGGAGGGGACAGCGCCGCTTTTGGGGTCGGGGCAGCCCCAGAGCCCCCAAGGGCCGGTCCCTGCCGGGGCAGGGGGGAGCCGGAGCTGCCCTGGCTGAAATCTGCTGCTGAGGAGCTGCTCCAGGGGAATCCCAGCGCTCTTCCCTCTGCCCCGGGAATTCCGTCCCCGCTCGGGGCTGGCTCTCCCTGCCCCTGCCCAGGGAGGGGAGCAGGAAAACAGCGCGTTTAGGGTTTGGTGTGTCAGTGTTTGTGGTGTCTGGCCAGAGGTCCGTGACCTTGGAGGCTTTTTCTGCCCTCAGCTGTTCTCAGTGCTGGTCCTAAATCCATTTTTCCCGGATTTCCCAGCGCTGCCGTTCCCGATGGAGAGGGGCAGGGTGCTGGGGAGGCTCCTCCACCGCAGGCTGTCCTGGCAGGGCTGGCTGGGGACAGGCTCCCAGCTCTGCTGGCCCTGCAGGGCTGGGCCAGGGCTCGGGGGGTCCCTGGGGACCCCAAAACCCTCCCCCTGTGCCCCCCTGCCCATCTGCACTGTGACCGGGCTGCCCTGCCCTTGCAACAGAGCCTGTCCAGATCCTGGGCTGCGTTTCTGAAATGTATAAATAAATATTACATATGCTAACAGATGGTTCATTAGCCAGTTGTTATGGCAATCAGCATTTCAGCCAATTAAAATCCTTTCTCATAGCTTTAAAAATGTCAGTGATAGGGACATTTAAATGGCCAGAGAACAAACAGCCCCTCTGTAGCCTGGCACTGAAACAAAAGGCGTTTTCTGGGAGTTTATGGAGACAGGAGGAGAAGAAATAGAGTAAGAATTGGAAATCCTTTGTGCCTGGAGTGAAAGGTGCTGGCCCCTGAGTTTGAATTAATGGGAGAGGCTGTTGGACATTTTGTCACTCAAGTGACCCAGTTTGGGGTGATCACTTGGGAACCCCGGAGGTGCATCTGGGACATCCCAGTCCCTCCTGGGCTCTTCTGCAAGAATTGTCTGGGGAGGGCTGAGTTCAGCACCCACAGGCAGGGTCAGACTTTGTCCCCAGGTGTGTCCCCAGGAATCCCTGAGCTTTTCCTCGGGAGTGGCAGAGTCCTGCACCCCCTGGCAGTGCCTGGGGGGAGGCTCATCAAGGTGCAGCTTCAGGCTGGGATTGAGTCAGGAACTCTGAGTGCCCAGGTCAGAGGGGATGGTAATCCAAAGGAACTGAAATTATTCTTGTAGGAGCACCAGGATACCCAGAGATGGTGGAGATGGGGCAGTCACAGGGGAGGCATGGAGGAAGAAGTTACACTTCCTCATAATTCCTGGTGGTTTTGAGGCTGCATGTGGCTGGAATAGAAAAGAACTGCTAAAAGTTCCTTCCCAACACCTTTTCCCTGGGTTGGTGGTGCTGGCAGCACTCGGGCCTCTCCAGCCTGGGGCTCTGAGTGCAGGAATAAATTCCTGGCATGGGAAGGCAGGGCCTTTTCATCCCGAATTAGTGGTGTGGCAGGACAGGCCCTGGAGAGGGGAGCAAACCTGGCCTTCCAGAGAGCATATCCTGTATTAAAGAAGGCAAAATTCCTGAAACCTCTTGTTCAGACAGGGCAGGACCAGGTTTTCCCCCTGTCCCTGCCACATTCCAGGGGCTGCTGGAGCAGGAGCCTGGATTTGATGAGTCACAGCCTCACCAGGGTTGATGCTCTTTTTCTAATCTCTGCTGTCTTCTGCAGCCGTTTAGAGGAACAAAAAATAGCTCCCACAGACAATCAGGGAAGATTATTTTAACGAGAGCTCAAAAATGAGAAACAAACAGCTCAAATTGAGCCTTCAAACATCTCCCTCCCCACGTCTGCAAGGAGCTGCACGAGGCCTGAATCAGCAGGCCTGCAGCTCCTGAGGCTGGAGGAGGCCTGCAGCTTCCAGCCCTCCCCTTTTAAACGTTTTTTTATCCCAGTAGCTGAACTGAACATCCCAAGTGGAAGCTGCCTGCGATCAGCAGCTCCATTTTCTGCTTGTAATTGTCTTTTATCTGCTGGAGTCGGCAGGGCCCGGCTCCCATCTGCTCCTGATTCACTGCCTGCAAACCTCAGGGAGGGAAACAATCCCTTTGCCCATATGTGCTCCAACAGGCTGAGGTGGGATGGGGCTAAAACTTTTCCAGACTTCCTCCCTCCCTGGATTGTGCCCACTTTTTTAATGGTCATTGTTTGCTTATTGATTAATTCAGCCTGGCCTGGGACAGGGATCCAGGGGCAGCCACAGCTTCTCTGGGCACCCTGTGCCAGCCTTCCCTCCCAGGGAGCAATTTCTCCATGAAGATGAAGATCTAGAGGAATATTGGGTCAGAACTGCAGGGAATTGTTGCATTTTCACAAAGGGATTATTTGCTTCAGAAGGGAAAAGAGAAGCCCCAGCAGAGCCAGCACCTCCCACCCTCGTGTGTCCCACAGGGGATTCTGCAGCAGAGGAGGAAGCTTGGAGAATCATTCTGGCATTTCATCCTGTCTCTGGTATCCAGAGAACTCCCCATGACCCATAAATAGATTTTTCCCTTCCCTTTATTTCTCGCCTCCCTTTTGGTTTGCGACGGCAGCTCCAAAAGCTTTAGAGCTGCTTCTTGATGGGCATAAAAATATCATGAGTACTTGTTTAAACATCAGAAAGGTATTAGCTCAATTTTGCACTTCAATGCTACCAAGAATGTTTAGGCCCATTGGGCATGAATTTAATTTTCTTACAGGCTGCAGAGAGAAGAAAAATCAGCCTCCCTATCTGAGCATTAACTGCTGCTCCTGTGACAGCTCAGAGCATCACTTTTGCAGGGCTCCAGGCTCCAAATGGTGCTGGAATGAAGTCCTGAGCAGGCAGAGGCCCCCAGATCTCTCCCCAGGGCTGCTCTGCACCTTTGCTCGGTGTTTGCACAGGAAAAGCTCCAGCAGGAGGAACAGCAGGGTCACAATAATCAAATAATTCAGTCTCCACCAAACCCCAGCATGCTCCCCATGGCAGGAAAACGCTTCCTCACCTCGTTAGTGGTAAAACATTGGGTCAAAATGCATCAAATCAGACTGGGTGTTCTTAACAGTGCATTAATGACATAGCACATTTTGGTTTCGGTTTAAAAAGTGGATTTTTTTTTTTGAGGTAGGCTGTTTGTTGACTCATTGCCAGCTCAGAGCCCTGGGTGCCTCCCCCTGTGAGTGCACAGTGAGGCTCTGAGGCTGTCAGGACATCAACTGCTCCTTTCCCAAGGATCCAGGAATGTCAATAGTCCTTGTGGCACAGGGGAGAAAATCACCTTTTAATGGTCAATAGCAATAACCAGCCTGTTTAAACTTCTGTGGCAAACACATGTACAGTCCATGGCTATGAATTATGCACTGCCCTGGGGTGGGGACAGTCCCAGTCCTGCTGTCCCTGTCACCTTCCCCAGCTCCTGCAGTGCTGGCTCTGCTGCCCCTCCCTGGGCTGCTCACAGAGCCTCAAACCCACCTCAGCTTCAGTTCAGGGGGGACAAATCAGTGCTGGACACTCCTGGCCACCCCTGCAGCTTGACCTGTGGGGGTGAGGAGGGGTTTGCTCTGTGCCACCAGGAGCCTGTGGAAGATGGGACCCTTCAGGGCAGGGGTGGCCGTGGCAACAGCAAAATTCCTGCTGCAGGAGGGAACAAACAGCAAAATTCTGACTGCAGGAGCTAACAGCAAAATTCCTGCTGCAGGAGGGAACAAACAGCAAAATTCTGACTGCAGGAGCTAACAGCAAAATTCCTGCTGCAGGAGGGAACAGCAATGTTCCTGCTGCAGGAGCTAACAAACAGCAAAATTCTGACTGCAGGAGGGAACAAACAGCAAAATTCCTGCTGCAGGAGGGAACAGCAATGTTCCTGCTGCAGGAGAGAACAAACAGCAAAATTCTGACTGCAGGAGCTAACAAACAGCAAAATTCCTGCTGCAGGAGGGAACAGCAATGTTCCTGCTCACAGCAATGTTGCTGCTGCAGGAGGGAACTGCAATGTTGCTGCTGCATGCAGGGCTCAGGATAAATGCATGCAGTTCTTTGCTTATTTTCCACATTTCTGTGCCCTGAAAAAGCCCTTCTCTTCTGCTTCTCTCTCACCCATAAAAGAGGTGCAAGGCCACAGAGGGATTTATCATTTTAAAGGAATTTTCAGCTCTGAGTGTGGACATCCATCCAGCTCCAGTGCAAATGTGCTCCTGGGGGCCTTGGAGCCCAGCTTCAGAGCTTGGGCCAGGGCTCAGATAAACCTCAGCAGAGCATCCAGAACTGGCAGAGTCTTTCTGTGCTCTGCCCAAATGTTGGATTCTTTGAAGCCTTCCCAGGGCTGCTGGGCAGGAGATCAGAGCCACAGGGAGGGAGTTTGGATCCAAGGACCAGGGAAAAGGGTGGCAATAAAAACAAAGGGGACCAAAGGCAAACTCCAGTGCCACCAGTGCCCTCCACCATCTGCACGTCTGCACCCTGACTGCGCTCCAGAATTCCAGAGGGAATGGGATGCAGCAAGTGCCTGTTGGTGCAGAAGGAGATTTTGGATGCTGATCAAGGTACAGGTGGAACAGATTCCAGTGAATAAATAAATAATTGTTGGAAAGCTGAAAGGAAGATGTAGGATGAGATCAGAGAAAGCCAAAGGAGTAAAATCTGTAGTAAAGGAACAAATAATCGTGGGGTTTTGGGGAGCTGGGAGAGAGGCTGGGCCAGCCACAGGAGAATGAGGAAAAACCCTTGGAGGATGGCAGAGCTCTGCTGGACAGGGTTGGTGGAGGCAGGAGCCTGGTTTGGGGGGATCAGCAGGAGATGAGGCAGGGTGGGGCTGATGGAAATGTCACCCCTGTGTCCCTGTGGGGTCCCAGAGCTGCACCCCCTGTCCCTGTGGAAGGAGCCTGCAGGCAGCAGGGCAGGGACAGAGCCCTGGCAGGGCCATAACCCCTGAGTGTGGAAAGCAGGACACTGAGCACAGGTACCACCATCCACTGAGGTACCACCATCCCTCCAAGCCCCAGACTCCCATTCTGTCTCTGTGCCAGATCACAATCCTCTCCCAGCTCCCCGGGGCTCTGCTGGAGGTGTTTGATTCTGCCTCTGTCCCTTCCTTTTAAAACCCATTTCACTCTCAAACAGCCTTGGGGGATCTGATCTGTGATGAGGAACTTGGTAGAGATCCCAGAGCCATCAGAGATCCAGCCAGGTTAAACTACCACTCCCAAAAAGATGGTAAGTAATTACAATTAATTAAAAACCATTAAACAACCCTCATGGCTGCTGTTGCACGTGCTGCTGGGCTGATGGATGCTGTGCCACCACGCCAGGCTGTGAGGCAGTGGCAGAGGTGAGGAGCTGGTGGCTCTTACAGCTCTCAGAGTTTGGCCAAAGGGCTGATGCAAATTGTGGAGGGGTTCATTGTGTCCCTGTGCTCCTGTCCTGTGGGATGGGGCTTTTCTTCCTGATGCTGACAGAGCTTCCCTCGCTGACCAGGGGGCAGTGATGGAGTTTTTGTGAACCTGCAGCAGCAGAGAGGCAATTTCCCAATTTCTCTCAGCATGATGGGCATGAGCCTTGCTCTGCCCAGGGAGCTATTAGTGACATTACACAGGTTAATTCTGACCTATGGGGCTGCTCATTTAGAGGTGATTTCCTGAAGAAAGAGATTTCCAGCAGCCTTTCCTACCCCTGCCCATGGGCAGGAGTTCCCCAGAGAAGGGCTTGGGAGCTCAGGGCCCTTCAGGGCTGTTTCCCCCAGGGCTGTTTTCCAGGAGCAGCCCAGCTCGCTGTGTTCCACTTTCCAGGTCTCTTTCTCCATCTCCTCTGAGCCTCAGGAACATCGATAAATGCTGTGAAAAAGTCTGGTGTAAATAACAGGAGTTTCTGCCTATTCTAATCAATAAAATATTGTTTATAGGAGCCCTCGTGGCCCTCTCAGCTGCAGTGGAAGGGCTGGCAGTGGCTTTATAAACTTGCTTTCCAGGTGGCTGTAACGGGGAGTGCTGCTCTGCCAGGGATGTAAATCAGGTTAAGGTTTGTAGCTCTTGGTTTTGCTGTTTCTTTAAAACACAAGTGCCTGTATATGGCTTTTTTTTATTATTTTTCCTTGCTAGGCTGTAGCTTAATAAAGGAGGTGCAGAGGGTGGATGGATGTGGAGGAGGTGCAGAGGGTGGATGGATGTATTTTTGCAGTTAAACTCTATCGATGTCTTCTCACATGCAGGGAGAGGGAAACAAGCAAACAAATAATGCTGTGATGGATTCCCAGTATCTGCATTTAAAAGCCAAGCACCACACAGAAAGCACAATAACTGCAGCCCATAACTCTCACTCTACAAAGCCAAACTGGGCACTGCTCTGCTCAATTATTTCCTTCTGCTGCCTACATTTCAGACTCCTTCCTTCCCTAGATTTCATCTTGGCCTTTTGATATCCCACCAGCCAAGGATTCGGTGCATGGAGCAAACCACACCAAACCCCATCTTCACTTCTCAAAATATTAGCTCAGTCCTTACAGCAACATTTGATTTACAGAATGCTCAAATAATATAAATAATTTCTTCTTGTTTTCACAAGATTAGTTGCCAGATGCAGAGCTAGAAATAAGGGATGAAAGGTCTGTGCTTGCTGTTGGGCATCAAAATCCTTTAATGATTTATTAATGTCAACATTTTTCTTTTCCATACAGACTGTTGTTCTATGTGTGCCTATTTATTTCCGTGCACAGCCAAAGGTCAGTGCTTGGAAAACAGTTGGAAAGATGTTTAAAAGTGCCTGAAAAAGCACCAGCAAGCTTTGTAAGTGGTCTGAAGAGCTTCTGCGATGTCTGTCCATAAATCCACACTTCCCCCACTGCCACAGGTGCCTGCAGGGCAGGGACCCCGCAGGCTCTGGGCAGGGGGTGTGGATATTCTCAGCCAGCCGGGGAAAGGAATAGAGATAATTCCATCTAGGAACTGAGGAAAGGAATTATAAACAACTCTACTGTCTCTTTCAGTAGCTAGTGTTTAGGGTAGTTGTCTTTGGAGTGTGTTATTCTTAATTGTGGTATTTGCATAAGACCAATCCAGTCTTAGCTTAGCACATCATGTTATAAAAGGTGTGAGTTATTTTCAATAAACCCCTTCTCTTTTCACCTTCTGGAGAGTGGAGTCCTGTGTCTTATTCCTAGCTCAATAGTGACAGGGAGGAGCTGCTGGAGCTCCATCCTCTCCAGGGGTTTTATCCCTCGGGCTGGGCCCCACTGGAGCCATCAGGGGTCATTTCCTGGTCCTGCCCCTGTCCCTGAGTGCAGGGGGAGGGAAGGAGGGACATCCTCTGTCCATCCCTTCATGGCAGAGGGAGCACCAGGCACCTCTGCACAGCACAGCGTGAGCAGCCTTCCTGCTCACCCACGTCCTGAAGGTATCTCCAGCCCTGAGGGCTCTCTAATTCACCATTTATCCCACAGAGTGTCTGCCCAGCGACTCTTGGCAGCAGTTCTTGAGCAGTTCCCTCTCCACTGCTTGCTGTGTCTGTCACACCTGGGACACGTGGCCTTGTCTGTCTGTCACACCTGGGACACGTGGCTGTGTCTGTCACACCTGGGCTCTCTCCCTGTCACCTCCTCAGTGACAAGAGCTCTCCATCAGTGTGGCAGTGCCCAGGGCCAGGCTGGACAGGGCTTGGAGCACCCTGGGATGGTGGAAGTTGTCCCTCCTAAATAAACTGGAAGGTCCCTTCCCACCCAAACCCTCTGTGAGTCCGTGCTGTGCCCTCACCTGCACTGCAGCTCTGGATTAACGCTGAAATCTCTCTCCACAAACTCCCCAAAGCTTTCTGTCGAGTTGGAAGTGCTGCCTCCAGCACTGGAGGTGTTTTTGAAGGGCACAGGCGTGTGTCCACTCACACAAATCCACACAAAAACTCCTCAGCAGTGCTGAGTGCAGCTGATGTAGCTGAGCACAAAGAGCTCTGGGAGCAAGCGGGGCCATTGTCCTTCTGTCCGTGGCCAGGCTTGAACAGCACTGAATGTCCAACAACAGGCACAGAAAGTGACATTTTACAAATAAATTCTATTTCCAAAACATTCCGTATCTGTGAAAAGCAACGGGGAGAATTATAATACAAACCTGCTTCATCTGACAACAAAGCTGAAAACTTATTGACTTGGAAATGTGTGTTTGAGCTATCAAAAAGGGCAATATTCAAATGGAAAAGTCTCCCTTCCTTTTTAATCGTGGCAAAACTCTGTTCCATGCGTTCAGTAGATTTAGAACAATTTTATAGCGGTGTTGTCTGGGAAAAAATGGCTTTGCCTGTAAGAGCACAGGTTCTTTTAATGGGAGTTGTCATCTAAATAATTCCATATCATCAAGCAAAAAGATAATTTATAAGGGGAAAAAACCCCAGAGCAACCTAAAGTCTCAGAGTCACCCACAAAATTGCTTATGAATGTGCTATTAGTTGGAGGTAAAAGTTAATGGAGAACTGGCTGGCCTTGGGGGAGCAATAAATGGGATACTGAGTCTGCTGCTCTAGGGCAGGATTTCAGAATTGGTCCAAGCCCGCCGTGATTTGAAAGAAGTTCCCATCTGATGCTTATTTGTTGGTCTAAGTGAGATAATGCATTGATGAGCCTCAGCCTAATTCCAAATGAAAACCAGTTCCAGGATGATAATTTTTATTATAGAAATGCTCAGAGGCCACAGACTGTGCCTGGATTTATAATTCCTGCTCATGGTACAAATCTTTCCCCCCGAGTGAGCGCAGAAGGAACATCCATAAATAAATGTGGGGCTGCTCACAGGGCAGGGGAGAGGCAGAAATAAGGCTGGGCTTGGGAGCTGGGCTTTGACTGCTTCTGAATCTGGTCCCATTCCTGGAGTGTCCAAGGTCAGGCTGGAGCAGCCTGGGACAGTGGCAGGTGGCCCTGCCTGTGGCACAGGTGGCACTGGGTGAGCTTTGAGGTCCCTCCCAACCCAAACCATCCCGTGATTATCTGGTGGATTTTTTTTCTGTTTATATTTTTGTTTTCTATTTTTCATTTTTTGGTTTATATTTTTAATTTGCGCAAACTGAGCTTAATTGACTTGTGACAAAGTGAGACCATTCCTGAAGCTCTGAAAGCCCCAGTGGAGGAGAAATCACCTCACTCCAGCACTGGGCCAGGATGTGAAAAGTATCAGGGAGGGAAAAGACCTGCAATTGTCCTTCAAACTCACCCAACAGAGAAATTCCAACTCTTGCAGAGGAGGCAGAGCTTGGTGGGTTTGGTGTCTGTGCTGTGCTCCTCCTCTCTGCAGTAATTTATCAATAATTCCATTGCTCAGAGGGCTTTGGAGCCCGGGCTGGGAAGCTTTAGCATGAGCAGGAAAAAAAAAAAGGATTAGATTAGAGGATTAGACATTAGACATTTATATGAATATGAATGGTCTTTGCAGCTACATCAGCCAGGAGAAAATTACATGGGGCTGATAATCTTCATGCTCGAGGGCCTAAGCCGCTCATGAGAGCCGGTCAAATTATTTGTTGGGAGACATTTATTTGAAGAATTCAGCCCTTTTCTGTTTGTGTGCGGATCATGGTTTTTATTCATGCACTTCTTCCTCAGGACAGTTTGACGGCGCTTTGCGAGGCGGGGGCTGAGCTGTGAATGGTTTATCGTGGATATTCCATCAGTCATTCCCTGGCTGGGGTTTATTCTCTGCCAGGGAAGGGGAGGGGAGGAGAAAGAGCATCCCAGGGTAGCACTGAGCTGAGGCAGAGCCCAGTCCTCTCCTGCTGCTCAAGCTGCAGCCTGGGTCTGTCCAGCAGGCAGCTTTTCTTCCCGGGTCAATAGAAAGCTGGAATTTGCTGCTGATTGGCATTAAAAACCCAAAAATCCGGAAGTACTGACAATGAACAAGCTCTCAGCTGCAGGCAAAGCAGAGCAAGAACAGGGAATAAGCAAAGGTTTCTCTCTTCTGGGGGAGCCCCGGGTTGAGAGATGTTTTAGGATTTAAATCGCTGAGCCTCAGCCTGTGCTGATCCAAAATCCTTGGAGACCCCGAGTTTTAGGCAGGAGTACTCCTGGCACACTCCAGACCCTCATCTCCTCCTGTTGTGTTCCTTGCCAGTTCAGGATAGACCAAGTCATACCCAAGGAAATTTCCCAGTGCCATTCCTGCTCTTCCTGCCCTTCAGCATCTTCCTCCCCTGCCCGAGAGAGATAAAACTCCACCGTGGTGGTGCCATTATTGTCCCTGGGACTGTGGGGAGCAGGATGGGCTGGGAGTGATGGCTGCTGCTTGGTGCCCAAACCTCTGGACAAAGCCCCAGCTGACCTGGGCAGCGTGAACACCTGTGTGGAGCTTTAACTCCTCAGTGCACCTCCCTCGAGTGCTCCTTTGGTTCATTTTTGGAGTTCACGGGTGTTTGTTTTTGTTCCTTTTTCCAGCCAAGCTGGTTCCACTCTAGCCCTCCATTAATAGCTCTGAAAAAAAATCACACTCCGGTTGCAGGGAAGTTTGTGCAAGTGACAGCTTTCCTAACACGTCTGTGGAGCTTCCCAAAATATTGTGGAAGAGAAACGTGTGCGTGTGACTCTGCAAACAGACGTGTTCTGCACGGCCCCTTTGTGCAGCCAGGGAAACACACACACAGTCCCAGGGAAACTGGGCCTCCCCTCCTGGCAGCGGCTCTGACAAACATCCCAATCCCTGCAAACTCTTTTGGTGCACGTGGGAACATCACAGGACATTCCCTGGCCGTGGTCATGCACTCAGGAGCAATCTGCAGACAGAGCTGGAGCTGTTCCCAGCCTCGCTGTCCCCAGGAACTCTGGGATGTGCTGGGGGAAAACTGGGATGGGCCAGCTTACACCTCCAGAGAGAACAGATGGAAAGGTGGAAAGGACAGGCAAGATCATCCAGCCCAAGCTGTGCCCAGTCCCCACTTTGTCACCAGCCCAGAGCTCTGAGTGTCCTTTGGACACCTCCAGGGATGGGGACTCCAGCTGGGACCCCTTCCAAGGCCTGAGCACCCTTCCATGGGGACAGATCCCCGTGGTGTTGTGATGGAACAGAAAGGGAAGGAGAACAGGAACGACACCTGGACCCCTGAAAGGGAAGGAGAGCAGCAGAGACACCTGGAGCCCTGAAAGGGAAGGAGAGCAGCAGAGACACCTGGACCCCTGAAAGGGAAGGAGAGCAGCAGAGACACCTGAGCCCCGTGAGCTGGGGGGCCTTGGCTGCCACGGTGACGCGTAGCGAGAAGAAAAACGGGGCTTCCGCTGCTCCGCAACCCGCGGCCGTCACACAGATTGGAAGCGACAGAATTACCATTGATACAAATTAAAAACAAATAAAAAGGGTACACAGCAGTGATTCCCCGAGTTCCAGCTCCATTACCAGCTGATTTACTGTGCAGTGACCTGTGGTTGTTTGCACGGGGAAGGTGCCGCGCGCGGATCCCGCCGGCCGCGCGGCTCCGGCTCTCCCCAGTCAATAAGCTATTTAATTTAATGAGAAACAGTATTGATGGGCTGGGAATGCAGCTCCCAAAAAAAGAAAAGAAAGGAAAAAAAAGGTGGAAAAAAAGATGCAGCTGCAAAGAGCAGATAAAGTCTTCAACTCGGGGGTTCACACTTTGGGTGTTTTCCCTTTTGTTGTCTCATTAATTAAAGTCCCGAGAAGTCTCAGCTGGATTTGGGAGTGCCTGCCTTTCCTTTGGCAGGAAAGGTGCTGGAGGTGGGATTGCAGCAGGGACAGGGACTCAGGGAGGAGATAATGCAGAGTGCAGTGTAGTACCCTGACTTCCCCAGAAAATAAATCCATGAAGGAAGAAGTTGTTCCGAAGAAAGATCTGTCAGATCAGTCAAGGAGAGCAGGTGCTGCTGAAAAGCCAAATTCTGTAGCAACACTCTTGAGTGTTCCTGAGATGAAAATTACATGAAGGATGTCACATCTTAAAAATAATGTTAAAAAAAGGGAAAATATAAACGCACGTGCCCAGGCAGCCCTTGGTGCTCAGTGCAGGTCTCCTGTGAGGCAGCACAGCAGGGTCAGCCCTGTGACTCTTTGGGAAAAGAGAATGTGGCCAAAAATGGCCACAGGAAAGTCATGGAATGGTGGAATAGTTAAGGCTGGAAATGACCTGTAGGATCGTCCAGTTCATGAAGCCACCATCACCATGTTCATCACCAAACCATGTCCTCAAATGCTGCGTGCTGGAGGAGAGGCAGCGGCTGGGAGAATCAAAGCTTGATCAAGCTGCATTTCCATCTCTAAATTATTCCAGGAGCCTTTCCCATGGACAGCCCTCCCTCAGTCTCCTGTGTGTCCCTGAACAGCAGAGAAAGATCCAATTCCCAAGTTCATTAAAGTTCAGCATCCCCTGGAAATGAATTCCCAATGAACAAAGTGTGATGCCAATGCATAAACTCCAGCTGATTGCTGTGAGTTGTCTGTAGTTAGTAGCCTGTAAAGAAAACACACATTTAAGGAAATTAGAGTAGCAAGCCAAATGAGGTGGAACCATCAAGAGGAGCAGGAGCTGGAGATAATCCATATTTTAAAATACTGCAGTGGTTTGCAGGGTTTGGAGGAAGAAATATTCCGTGTTTTTTGTGCTTTGGGCCCCACAGCTCTGCCCTGCAATGAGATGTGAGCAGCCCGAGGCAGCCAATACCTCACTCAGCTGTGCAAATCTCCACCAGATCATTCCACGGGGTGCAGGTGCCCTGATCCAGACTGATCCTGGCACCCTGGAATGGCTTTTCAGTCATTTTCATGGCCCCTCAGTGGGACACTGCCCTTGGCAAGGCAGGAAAAACAGAACCAAAGAACACCAGGCTGGGCAATCCTCCCCCTCAATCCTCCCCACTGGAGGTTTTCTTCATTTAATATTGAATATTCCCTATTGCCCTGGTGTTGGCTGGCCCAGCAAAGTCGCCCCACTGCTGTCTCAGGTGTGAGGAGGGTGCAGGAAGGCACAAGGAAGGTGCTTTATAAAACAATCCCGTAACAGCCTGGCTCGTGCTGGACAATCCCTCAAAGCAAAGCAAGGACCTGCAGCTTTGCCATGGCAGGAATGCCAATCCCTGTGGATGAGGAGTGGGGATGGCCCTTCCCAGGGGGTTCCTGTGCCACACTCCTCCTTGGCTGCTCCTGCATCTTTTGTGGCACAAAAACAGGAGGAAAGGACTGGAAGTGACGTTATTCCAGCTCAGGGAGTGAGGAGATTGTGCAATTTGCTGGAAATTAACATTTTTCTTGCTCGTGGAGAAGCTGGGGGTGCAGACAGGCAGAGGGGTGGCGTGGGGGCAGGCCCAGGGTGCCCACCCTGAGCAGCCCCCGTGGGCAGGGGCAGCCAGAGGACTCCTGATGCTCCTTTTCCAGCAGCCTGCATCCTGGAGAAGAGCCTCCAGACAGCACAAAAGACATTTTCAGGAGCCCAGGTTTCCTTATTATGTATGGCAGCTACGACTCCCTGTATGGGAAGCATTATTTTAAGCAAAAGAGGCAGACTGGGAGTGCAGACACAGGAAAGCATGGCAAATGAGAGAAACTTTGATCAAAATTCAAATCCAACTCAGCCTCCAGCTATCTGCTGAGCAGCCTGCATTCTCCTGGAGAGTTTTTTTCCCCCTTTTTTCAGAACAGGAACATGAAGAAAGCACTTGGTATGAGGGAGGTCAATAGACACACTGCATTTCAGAGGTTCAATTTAATCTCATTTTCGTTGGCCTCAGTGAATTTGCTTTTCCAGGTCTGGTGGCCCCTTGAGAAACTTTTCATTCTCTCCTTTCAGGTGCTCAGTAATGCAGTGTTAAGAGGACTTGCCCACTCTGTGGCCTAATTATGGAAAAATTCATTTCTGAGTGGGCTGTCTGGGCTGCTTTTACGCTGATTCCCTCAGCTCTCGAATCAGGCTCCTCACAAGGCATCATTTACAGAGAGCTAAAATCACCTTTTACAGGTGTTTCACCCCGGGGATGCTGTGCTGGGAATTCAGCAGCTCCTGGAGGAAGGGCTGTGCCCTGCTGGGAACCCCCTGCTCCTCGAGCCCAGCTCCCCCAGGCAAAGTCCCTGGTCCCAATCTGCTCCTGCAAAACCTCCACATTTTAAATAACTCCCCAAACCGCCTCCCATATGTTGGAAAGACAAACACAGCACAGGGCATGGGTTTAAAATGTAATTACCTTGAGAGGGGAGAGGGGCTGGGGGGCGGGGTGCTGCTTTGATATTAGGTTTCATCCTGCCATGACAATTATTCTACTTTAATGAAGGGGGGGAAAACCCTTTAAGACCCGTTAAAAATGAGCCTGTCCTGCCACCATCCCCAGCTCTGTGAGATGGTGGAAATGTATCAGGGAATAATCAGGAGTGTGGCTGCAGATATTTCATCAGGGCAGGAGGCCTTGCAGGAAATATCTGCTCAGTGCCCTGCTCGGAGCCCAGCGCTGCCACAGCAGCAGGAACAGGTTTGGTTTTATCTTTCCTCCCCTGCAGGAACAAGGGAGCACCAGGAGAATCCTCAGCCAGCTGACAGAAACCAGGCAAGGCCAGCTCATTTGTCAGCCAGGCCGTGATTTACCTGTGCAGGGCACCAAAGCCCCACAGCAAACTCTGGGTTGATTGGAAAACATTAAAATCTGGGAAATTCTAGAACTGGTGAACCAAAACCACTACAGGGTGTGAAGGGGCTTGCACAGGAGCGGGGCAGATGCGTGAGGAAGGAGCCAGGAGTGGTTCTGGATCAGAGCACTTTGGCTGCAGCTCTTGGTGAGCGAGTCCCCAGAGACAGTGGGGAATGGCTCCGTGCTGGAGCAGGGAAGGTTTGGTGGGACATCGGGAAGGAATTGATCCCTGGGAGGGTGGGGAGGGCCTGGAATGGAATTCCCAGGGCAGCTGTGGCTGCCCCTGGATCTCTGGAAGTGCCCAAGGCCAGGCTTGGAGCAGCTGGGATGGTGGAAGGTGTCCCTGGAACACAGAGGGTGGCACTGGGTGATTCTTGAGGTCCCTCCCAACCCAAACCATTCTGGGACTCTGGGACTCTACAAAAGCTGTGCAAGGCAATATTTCAGCTTTGAGCTCTGGCTTTACCCTCGTGGCACTGGCAGCAGGGTGAAGGATGGATGTGATCGTGGCTGATGATGTCATTTCTGCTTTAAAGAGAATTACTGGCTGTTGGCACTGGTTTGGGTTTGTCATTTCAGTGAACTCTTAGAAGTAAAACAGAAGCAAGGAAAAAACTTTCACTGTCCTCAAAAAGCAGCAGCTGGTGAAACCAAAAATTCTCAATAAATTCTGCAGCAATTACTCAAAGATTATCACAGATTTTCCTTCCATTAAATAACCCAAAGTAATTTTAAGAATAAAACCAAAACAAATAGGATTTTCTGGAAAAGGAGAAGCTCTATTTCTCTCTTCAAAAACCAATATCCTGTTCTAGGATTGGGAGTGGCTGTGATTGTCCAGGCAATTTGGTCTCTCCTGCAAATGGAGCGAGGAAATGCTGCATCACAAATACAGAAACTCACAAATCACTGACATTTCTGAGAATGAACTCCTAAAATACCCCAAAATGCTTTCATCTCTAACAGTATCATTTACTCCAGGGGTGTGCAGCCCTCTGCAGGGTGCAGCCCTAGGATTTCCAGGAGAAGTGGGTGGTTTTATTCCCACTTTGCAGATTGGGAAATGAGAAAAGGAGAATTGAGGTGCTTTTCTCGGAGAACACTGAATTGAGGGCAGATTTTGCAGCTCAGATTTGCCCTCGCCAGCTGGAACCGTGGTCACTGTCCAGGGCACAACTGAGTTTGGCTTTTCCCTGGAGAACCTGTGCTGTTGCAGATGTGCAGGAGAGATTTGGGCCTGAAATAAAATCAGATTAAACCTCTTCAGGAGTGAATGATAGCTGTGATAAGATGAGGTGAGGGGAGTGCAGATCAGAAATGAGGGTGTTCATTAGGAAGGGCCGCCAGTGCTGGGTGAGTGGAGTTGGAACTGGGTGTGGGCTGTTCCCCTGGAGCTTTTTTAGGCCCTTATTTTACATTTGCATGGCATGGAGGGAGGGATCAGGAAGAGTTTCCAGGCCTCTGGGCGCTGAGCACAATGTGCTAGAGCAGAGGAAGCAATTAAAGCACTGCATGTCTGAGCAAGGGGTGTGGATGTTCCGTGCCTGTTCTCACCTCCAGGGCCAAGACTTTCCCAGCCCTCCTGCCTGGCACAGCCCCTGCTGACCCTCCCCATGCCCCTCCTGGGCACCTGCTGATGCTGCAGGAGCCCTTCCCTCTATTTCAGGAAACAGAAATGTGGCTGGGAAATGGGAATGCCATGAAACAAACCCCCCTCAGTTACTCCTGGCCTTTCCCTCCTCTCGCCTTGAGTGCAATATTTGCTGTAGCTGTAGCATCCAATTGATTTTATTTCCCTTTCTCTCTGCCATCCTTCAGCTTCCAGTGCCCTCTGGTTTTTTTTTCTCCTCAAGAAAACCAGGAGGCAGGAACGGGGGGCTGGAAGCCTGCAGCCTGGCAGCTCCGTGAGCCTGGATGTTCTCCCCAGAGGCTGCCCGAGGTGGTCCCACCATGAATTCCCAGCCCAGCTGTTTGACAACTGCAGGAGCTTGTAGGAGCAACAGGGGGGATGGTCCTTTCCCTCTCCAATTTCCACACTCCAACCCTCCCCTGCCTCCCTGGTGCCCCCCGTGCACTCGCACACCTGAGCAAGTCCGAGCCTCCCATGGAATCGATATCATGATTTATGCATGAAAGCCCAGAAACCCCGCAAAACAACTGTCTGAGTAATTTTTCATGAATGTGGCTTAAAGCACTTGCCAACAGGCTAAATTACCCTCTTGTTAAGTGTTGTATTTTGCTCTTCCTCCTTTCTTCTGCTCCGTGTATGCCTTAATATTGATAAGTGTTCTCCAGCGTGAGGGAACATTTGCATTTTGTGCTGAACATGGTGCGGGTGAGCACATCAAAGGAGCCTTTTGTTCTTCCCCTCTCACTCATTGCCCGCGATTCAGGATTCCCGAGCTCGCTGCGGGTTCCGTGCTGGGGCTCCTTAGCCAGACCCACCCCGGCAGCCCCCGATGGATGCTCAGACATCCCAAATCCTGGGAAAGCCTTTCCCCGGGATCTCGGGCTGAGATCTTTGAGCTGAGCTTCCCCTCGGTTCCTGCAGCGCTGACTCAGAGCCTTCCCCGCCCGTGGTGAGGCTGCAAATCAAATTAATGATATTAATAATTTCTTCCCTTCCTCCCAGCTGCTTGTAGATCCTGAGTGCTTTGTTTCCAGCTCTGGGCTCCTTCCAGCCCCACTCTCAGCTGTCTTCCCTGGGCTTTTGGTGCCCAACCTCACTTGCCAGGCTTGATTTCAGAGATGGAAATGTGCTCAGGCCGACAGCAGGAGCTGAGTGGTGCTTGTGTGAGTGACAGAACCCAGACACTTCCATGGCATCACAGAAACCCAGAATGGCTCGGGATGGAAGGGCCCCTAAAGATCCCCCAGCCCCAACCCCCTTGGACCTTCCACAGGAGATTTCTCTGCGTTGCACTTCCCAAAATCAAACAGCCCCAGGTTTGTGAGATTATTCCCTGCGTATCGACACTGGGCATGGACAATTGGATGCTTTGGCTGCTTGTCTCCATCCCTGCTAGCCACAAACCCCTTCCCTGCCCTCCCCTGGCACTGGGAGCCCCAGCTCCACTCCCTGGAGGGAACCAGCGCCAGGAAAGGAGCAGTTATGGCCTGTAATTCAGATAATCTGTCTCTAAAAACGCTACCTATTAAAAAGAATAAGACTTTAACTATCTTCTCTGTCAGAAACCAATTGCTACTGCAACATCAAAGTTCCCCAGCTTAGTTAATGTTTATTTAAATGACCATTTTCCACTGGCAGATAAAAGATTGAAATGTTTTGTTGCTATTGTTGTTTTTTAAAGCCCTGGAATATGAAGGCGCCTGGAGCCAACATTTGATTCTCATTATGTTATGACATTTTTTTCCCCCTACATAATTTGAATAAGACTCTGCTTAACTCAACAGCTGGAGGGATATGGCTTTTCCTTCACATTTCAGAAAGAGAAGATAGTTCTCTATAACTGAAAAAAAAACCAAACCAAGCAGTCTGGTGTAGGTAGCAGAGCACTCGTTTTCCCTGAACACCTTTCCGTGGCTCTGGAAATGATCACCGGGGGTTTTATTTCAGACACGGGGAAAAGCGCTGGCACAAAGGGGATTTTAATGGCCCGAACCCCTCTCCGGTAAGAATGGACTGGGAGTTACCCACTCTCAGATTTCCTCCTCTAAAGGGGTCATTAGGATCAATTAACATCCCCCTGGCCAGCAGGGGCTGCAGGGTTTCTGTTTGTTTTGGAGTCAGGGCTGGAGCTGGAGCGGGTATTTCAGAGAAGGAAAAGCTGCCCTGGCTTGGTTTAAGGATTTGGAATAAAACTCTTCCAGAAATCGCTATTCCTCACCCATGGGCCCTGCAAATCCACCCAGCAAAGCTCCCTCAGCTCCATCAGCATCACTTTGCACCCCAGTAAACCCCTGAACACGGTTTAGAGGGAAACACCATGGTGCTGCTGGGCTGGGATGATCCCAGAGGGCTTTTCCAACCTCAAGGACTCCGGCACTCTGATGGTGGCTGGGGTGTCCAGCAGCCCAAACCTCGTCCCTCATCCCACGTTTCAGGAGAGCATCAGGTCCTGGCAAAGTCCAGCTCTCAGTGGGAGACAAATGGATTTTATCCTCCCTAAGACAGCAGCTCTTAAACGGGGATTTCTGGGGCGCTTTGGGTTTTCTGACTGCCCTCCTCATCCTGAACCACAGAGCACTACTGCCTCCCTGATCATATGCAAGCTGAAATGAAAGTCAGATTTGATTCAAGTTTCCTTAAATCTCACTTCTTACTGCTCCTCTGGGCACCTTATTGAAACTGCAGAAACTCTTCCTCATTTAAGGAGTTAATGAGAGTCATTTTAAACCCTTGGAACGCACTCAGGGCTCACCTGATCTTCACAAATGAACTTCCAAGGTCTCCCAAGCAGCTTTGCTCTGGAGCAGATTTCAGCAGAGGTTTTTCCATGTGGGTTTGCTGAATTCCTGCACTCCATGCCTTGGCATTCCTGCATTTTATTGTGCTCTGTGCAAATTCACAACTCTCAAAGTTCACCTGGTCCTTGGGAAGGTCACTCCAGCCTTCCTTGAGCCTCATTAACGATTGTTAATTGGATCTGGCATTCTTCAAGTGGAGGTCAATAAGCAATGACTGAGTTTAATTTTGCATCCCCTCCTGTCCATTCCTGTGTTTTTCCCCACGAAGGCCAAGTCTGTTCTGCTTTCCTGAAACCCCTGACAGCCCCAGCAGCTGATGGTTCCAGATTAAGCCGTTTCCATGTTTCAGAACCCTCTCCCAAGATCCAGATGTTGCAGCCTGTTCCAAGCCTGGCTTCTGGGCTGAAGCTGCCAAAGCTGCTCCCTGGTGTTGTCCAGTTCCTTCCTTTATTGCAACATTATCCCAAAGCCGTGTAAACACACCAGGAGAAAAAAACCCAAAACCCAGACATGAAGTGTGAGAGATTTTAATTTGTTTTTACACCAAGTCCCACTTGCAAAGTTGCCAAGTGCTCACAACTATCAGCAAACCAGGGTAACCTTTGTTTAGTTAAATTAATTAATTGATCCAGCACTATAAAAGTTTGAAGAAAAAGGGAGAAATAGTTCTGAACTACAGGATCTGGCAGTTGATGAGCCATGGCATAGAACCAGCAGCAGCTTTTCCCAGGCTGTGATTTCCAGGCAGAGTGTAGGGGAGCAGAAGCAAGTGCCCTACAGCCACAAAATCAGGTTCCTCAGGGGCAGGGCCCTGCCTCAGTGTGACAGCACTTCCCATCTCCCTAAAACACAGAAATCAGAGCCACGGCCACCAAGGGGCTGGCCCGGGGCTGCCAGAGCTTCCCTGCAGAGCTGGAGGCAGAGGCAGTGCCAGTGGTGACAGGAGAGCTCCGTCCCTGCCCTGACGCTGTCTCTGCTCCATCTCCTCCCTCCTCCTCATCACTGGGACTCCCTGACTGACCCCAGCCAGGCAGGGTTTGTTGCCGTGTGTTTTTATTGTGTTTTCCATAGTTTAAACTATTCCCCTCCCCTGTAACTCCCTGTCAGTTTAGGTGTCCTTGATTCCCAGGTCCGGAGAGGAATTGCTGTGTCTGCACAGAGCAGGCAGACAAAACAATTCCTTCTCTGGCTGGGGACCAAGGACAAACCATTCCCCACCTTGTGTTCCTCCCCTGTGTAACCCTTATTGGCTGGATAACCCCCCCATTTTGTATTGTTATATTTTATCCCTAACAGGCTGCTCCCTTCCCCCTGTGATGTTGGCTTTTCCTTGGCTGTCCATCTTCCCAAAGACCTGCCTCTTCTTCCAGAAAGTTCCCTGCCAATCATCTGTTACTCGGGGCCCCCATTGGTTTATTTGAGCTGTTTCCCTCCCCCTGTGTATCCTATTGGTTGGAATATTGTAACCCCCGCCTGCTACTCCCCCCCCTTTCTCCCTATTGGTTAAAGATTGTACCCGCCCCTCAAACCCTCCCCATATATAAGTTCCTGTACCCTTGTGTTCTTGGTCTTTTGTCCCTGACCCTCCTGGGAATAAACACCTTTGGAAATCGTGCAGGAGACCTCTCCCTGTTCCCTGTCCCTGCCCTCGATGCGTGCCACCTGTGCCATAGAGCAGTTCTGCCCTACAGCCACACCCCAGGGGTGAGGAAGAATCAGCATTTTACATGTCAAGAACAGGAGACGCTTTCCAGGTGCTGGTCCTGCAGGACTTGGGGTTTCAGGCTGGGTTCAGAGCCTGAACCAAACCCTGTGGAGTTTATCAAGGCCTGAGCCCAAGCACACAGCAGAAATCTCACCTTCAGTGGGGTCTTGATGAGATTTCCAGAGCTTCCTCCTGGGGTCAGCCCTGACACGTGCAGAAAGAGCCTTTCTCACCAGGCTTGGGGCTTCCATTTCCAGCTCATTCCGTGGGCTTGGAAAGTGTCAGAAGCGGAACTGAGAGTGCAAATTATTTTTACCCAAATTTATCTGAGCCTCCCAGCCAGGCTGGGAGCAGGGGATGGATGTCCCTCACGTGTTTATGGTCTGTCTGAGCCACTGGCTCAGAACAGAGGGTTCAACAGCCATCATTTCCTTGACCTCTGAATTGCTAACTCCTCTCACTTCTGACTGTCTCATGCTGCTTCCAAAAATATGAAAGGTTTCATCCTAAATCCTTAGCAGGGCAAGAAGGAATTCTATCCCCACGGGGGAAAGGCAGCAAAGGAGAAAATAAACTCTCAGATTAAATTCTAAAATTGCTTTATTAACACTTTTTCCTGTTTAAAGCTTAGCTCCCCTGTGAACATACGCATCCTGAAACCTTTCTCTTTCTTAATAGCACTCTCATTTAAAGCCCAATAAAAAGATGTTGAGGGGAGAATGAAAGTGTCTCTAATTTCCCCTTAACCTCTTACGAAATTGCCATGGAAACCACAAATGCCATATTTCAGTGGCCATTCAGCATCCTCATGGCCACAGCATTATTTGCCATTGCAGGAGCTGCATTGCAGGCAGGCTGCTCCCAAAAAACTTCCTTGGAAAGGCTGCAGTTGAGCCTCAGAGGTGGATTCTGGTGGTCACCCACAGGAGCACAGGGACACCCGTGGTCCTGGGGCACCCCCAAATACCCTCAGGGGTCACAGCCTGGAGCTCTGGCTGTGGATAATTTCCTGCCAAAGGAGAAGGATGGACACCTGGGATGGTGGGAGGTGGGGCTGGATGGGTTTTAGGTTTTAGGTCCTTTCCCAGCCCAAACCATGGTGGAATTCTGGGATTCCCTGGCAGGTTCCTGAACACAACCACCTGCCCCTGCCAACTGCCAGCCGCATCCCACAGCGTGTGTTTATCCAGCCTTTATTTCCAGGGGCTCTGTGTACCCTACACACACCATTGACAGTGATTAATGCCTTTCACAGTTTGATTCCATAGAAATTGCCTACGCCAAAAGCTTGCTGTATTTCCTTAAACAAATCAAGCCCAATAAATATTAATGCACCGTGGCCCCGCCGTACGGCACGGCTGGATCTTGTAGCTGGTGATTTGAATGGCTGATAAAATTGTATTTCAATATTTTATGCAGGAAGGGACCTGTAACTAAGCCAGCCTGTGCACAGGCACTGGGGGCAGCTCTGCTCCAGGCACTCCCAAAGTCCCCTCCAGGGGTCCCCAGCTCCTCCAGGGCTCTGTCCACCCATCCTTCCCCTCATCTTGATGCCTCTTGTACCAGCCAAAAGACATCTCACAGCTGTGCCTTCCAAGAGCCAAACTCCTGTGCTCTGGGAGGGAAATCTGGGCTGGATCCAGAAGCAGGAGAGTTTTCCCCAGGCTCTCCCCAGCCCCCTGAGGGGCTGGCACTGGGCACTGTGGGGAGCCAGGGTTTTCCTTTCAGGCTTTGGCATCACCATGGCAGAGCTCTCTGGGACTTTGCCCTTTTCCCCTTCTCTCCTGGGGTGCCTGGGAAGCAGCACTGGACAGGGCTGGGGAAGCAAGGGAGTGGTTCTTGGGAAATATCACCTGGCAAGGGATTTCAAAGGCTTAAACCCACCAGACACCCCTGGCTCTGAGTTACAGGCTTGATTGCAGCTTTCTGACCAGTCCTTGATGCCCTAAAAACACAGCAGGAGGATTTTGGGTGAGTCTGAGCACGGTCCCTGTCCCCCAGGGCATGGGAACAGGACATGTGCAGCTCTGCTCCCGTGTTATCCCCAAAATGTTCTCCCCCTGTGCTCTGCACTCCCTCCCTCCTCCTTTAATTTCAGCTGCATGTCGAAGATTTTCCCCTCTGTGATATATTAATTTCAAATATTGACTCACCAGATTCTGTGATTGATAGAACTCAAACATATTAGTCTTATTACATCCTATATACTTTAATTAACTTCAGCAGGTGATGTTAATCAACTTGAAGGCTGAAATGTGGAGCAGCTAAATAAATGAAAGGGAGATGGAAAAATACCTCCTGCATTATCTGCCAGTGTGGATGGCTCCTGCTCCCAAGCCAGGCACATTTAGAAGGGTTTTTTTTTAAACTCAAACCTGTGTGGGGGACATTTGATAGCAGCTCCTTCATTTAAGTTAAAAGGGATGTTCAGACCCTACAGTATTTTGATCAGGGTAAGAAAAACATTGGAAGGAAACATTATTTAAAATAGTGATGTTTCAAAGAAACATCCAAGTTGCAGGAATTCAGTGCAGGCTCGTGTGGAGACCTCATGTACCAAAATTTAGTATTCCATGGGAAAAGCAGAGTCATGGAACCCCAGTGTGCTTTGGGTTGTGAGGGAGCTTAAAACTCCTCCTGTTGCACCCCTGCCATGGCAGGGACACCTCCCACTGTCCCAGGTTGCTCCCAGCCCTGTCCAGCCTGGCCCTGGGCACTGCCAGGGATCCAGGGGCAGCCACAGCACCCCTGCAATGAGGCTGGGATCCTCAGGAACCAGTGGCTGGGCTCCCTAATCCCATTCACGAGGGCTTGTGAGGACAAGGGAGGTTACCCCACAGCCTGGGAACCCCACCCACCCAGGGGAAATCTGTTTGAGCACCTCGAGGTTCCCCTGTGACCTTTGCATGTTCCTTAATTCCACCAGCACACCTGGGTGCATTCCTCCTTGCCATGTCCGTGTGCAAGCAGCATTTGAAACTTGCCAAACTTCCAGCCCTGATGTAAAAGGGGTTTAAATTCCTGAGCCAAAGAGCTGAACACACGGAGCCAGGGCAGAACCACTTCCAGCAGGGGAATCCTTCCTCTCCTTGGGGGACCCATGGGCTCACTGGGTGATGGACCTGGTTCAGGAGATGTCCCATTTGATTGAGAAAGTGATGTATTATTATTATTATTANCTGAATGATTCATTTTCCACTGACTCATTCCCCACTGCTGGGAGCTCAGTTCAGAGTCTGTTTCTCAGCGAGCCCCGTGTCAGTACCAGCCCTAACTCTGCCACCTCGCAGGGCTGATGTGGCCATGATAA
>VXAX01004666.1:80411-125336 GCA_013399835.1 Leptocoma aspasia
CGCTCCGAGAAGCACTTTATATGCAAAGATGTAACGTGACAAATGTCCAATTTGTTATGCAAATAGAGCCGGCTGCTCCCGAGCCTGCCAAACGCACAAACATGGAAATACCCTCTGCAATCTATTTCAATTTCCCCAGGCCTGGTAGCCGTGCAATATTTAGCAGTTTCTGTAAGGTGCCTTGGCAGGAGGCACCCCGGACACTCCGGGGAGCTGCTGCTCCCACCAGCGGGAGCACCGCTGCCAGGGATGGGGCACCCCATGGATGTGGATTTTGGGTGTGAATCAGGACCAGGACAGGCCTGTGGGGTTTCAGTGCCCCGTCCATCCCACCCCAGACACGTCTCCCTTCTCTCCAACCATGCCAAAGGCAGGGAACCACCGCCCTGGGGACGTGGTGGCAGCTGGCACCTGCCCTCCCATCCCACAGCCCGAGGGGACAGTCCCTGTGTCCCCAAGGACGGTCCCTGTGTCCCCAAGAACAGTCCCTGTGTCCCCAAGGATGACCTGTGTTTCCCCAAGGATGGCCCCTGTGTCCCCAAGGATGGCCCCTGTATCCCCAAGAACAGTCCCTGTGTCCCCAAGGATGACCTGTGTTTCCCCAAGGATGGCCCCTGTGTCCCCAAGGATGGCCCCTGCGTCCCCAAGGCCTCAGGAACCTCTTCCATGGGTGGGACTGGGTGATTCCCAGAGTCTCCTGAAGTGCTGGCGTCACCTTTGTCACCCAGGGAACCCTCCCTGCTCCCTCCTGCAGCCTTTGGCTGCCTGGCTTTTTATAGAATATTAATTTATGGAACAAAGGCTGCCTTTTCCTATGAGTATTGGGAGCATCTGGCACCAATTATGAGTCAGGCTTCGGAGTGCTTAAATACTATCAATGCAAACCAAAACTGCCAAAAATCTCTTCTTCCCCCCTCTTTCTCTGCAGCTGGGTGAAATTCTGCCATCTTGTTATCAGAAATTACCTTGGCTTTGACTTTGGGATTTACTTGACAGGGATTTTGTGGTGTAAACCCAAAGTTTGATATCCTTTGATAGCTCCATATGAAATGCCCAGCTCTGCATGTAAAACACATGCCCACCCTTCTCCTGATCAATTTGCCTGGCAGCATTGGAAGCTACCAGGATTCCAGCCAGCTTTAGCTTCAGACCTGAAGATAAAACCATTACCCAGGTTTCACCAAACTTTTTTTGTTGTTTCTTAATCTTGAAAATCAATGAACTACAATTGATTTTTACCAGCATAAATCATAAGTGGCTCTCAGAGCTCGGGGAGTACATTCAGTCTTGGTAATGAGACTGAAAGATCTCCTCTTTGTTTTGCTCCACGAGCTGTTTGTCGTGTTCAAGAGGCTGCTGTGAATGAGTCACTTCACTTTGAAGAGAGATTTATTTTTATAAACCATTATTCCTTTCCTCACAGAGACACAAAGGCATGTCCCCACACTCACATCATGGTGGTACAATTGCAATCCTGGTTTCCACTGCAGAGGCTGCAGCCCTGGTGTCCCTGTCCCTTGTCCCCATGTCCTGCCTGCCTGGGCTGCCTTTCTGCAGGGACAAACCCTGGCAGGAATTCTGGGTCCTGCACGTCCCTGGGACAGCTGGGATCAGTTATTCCCACACCAGGAGAGCAGGAGCCAACAGGGGCATGCAGGGGAAACTGTTCCTCTCCATGATAGAACTGATTGTGTTCCACTGGGGTGAGGTCACTGGTGATGTCACTGTCCATCCACCTGGGTGAGGTCACTGGTGATGTCACTGTCCATCCACCTGGGTGAGGTCACTGGTGATGTCACTGTCCATCCACCGGCATGATGTCACTGGTGATGTCACTGTCCATCCACCGGCGTGATGTCACTGATGATGTCACTGTCCATCCACCTGGGCGAGGTCACTGCCTACTCACCTGGGTGATGTCACTGTCCATCCACCTGGGTGAGGTCACTGGTGATGTCACTGTCCATCCACCGGCGTGATGTCACTGGTGATGTCACTGTCCATCCACCTGGGCGAGGTCACTGCCTACTCACCTGGGTGATGTCACTGCCCTCTCACCTGGGTGAGGTCACTGGTGATGTCACTGTCCATCCACCTGAGTGATGTCACTGCCCACTCACCTGGGTGATGTCACTGTCTGGTCACCTGGATGATGTCACTGGTGATGTCACTGCCCACTCACCTGGGTGATGTCACTGTTCCTGGCAGGTTTTGTCCCATGGCAGGACTTTTGTCACAGTGAGAGCTGCAGGAGCTGGCTCTTCTTCTGAAATCCACTGATAGAAAAGGTAATATCCACCTTGTCTGGGCTCTTCTTCTTGACAGTGACTTATAACTGATGTTTCAAAAAATATGCAAAAATTCCTGCAATGTCTCCAGCCTGTCAGCAATATATGCAAGAAAATTGCTTCCTGACCTCCATCATTTCATAACCTGAAGCATGAGGGCTCCTAATCTCAGCAACTGTGTGTGCTCCAGCTCCTGGAGCTGCAGATCCTCATCTTATTATTATGGACAGATTGGATGCCAAATAGTTATAGCTTAATTTAAATGTCCATTCTAATCTTTACTCTTTACTTCCTCCCTGGTTCTTATTGAAGTAAACAATCTATTTGCAAAATGAAATGTTTAAAATAGGAGGGTGGTTTTTTTTTCTTCTGTGGGGAAATTCAGGCCTGGAATTATTTACATTAGCTGGTCAGAAATTTGTGGCTGTTTTACTGGAGAAGTTAAAAGCTTTTGAGACAGCTTTCTGTTCCTGCAGAGCGTAAATATAAGAACAGAGATTGTTTGTTTTAATGCTCTGTTGACACAAACTGATGTCCTAATGGCTCTGTGCTAATGGGGAGTTTGTTAGAGGTGTACATTTAATTTCAGCTGCCTGTTTGCTTGGGGCTTCGTGTTTGTCTCCACTGCACACATCACTCACAGCACCATCCCAGCTTTGGGCAATTCCTGTCACATTCCTGCCTGCTCCACACCTTCCTGGGGACCACAGCCCCCCTTCCCCTGCTGCTCAGGTGCTCCCTGCCAGGGATCCAGCTCCTCTTCCAGCCAGGGAGGAACCTCCACCTTGATTTCTGTGCTGCTCTGATCAATAGTTTTGTGCATTACTGCTGTTTCCAGTGTCTAACCAGTGAGGACACGAACCTTCAGCCAGCTCCCACTTTAATTCACCTCTTGGGGAACCTTTACTTCCTGTTGGTTGAATGTTGAGCAAACCATGGGAATTTTGGACCAGCAGAGCTGAATAAATCTCCCCCCCTAGACCTTCCTCCTTTCTATTTTTCTAATCAGGACTGTTGTCATCTGCTCTGACAGATTATTAATGCTACACACAGGCACGTAATAGAGATTGTGTTTTTCCATTCAGGGATTTTTGTCCTGATAAACAGCCTGGCAGAGACAAGTTACCCCAGTCCCTGCACGAATGGTGGGAGTTTAAACGCAGCCAAATCCTTGAGAGCCACTGGCCCTGGGCCAGGAGCCCTCTGTCATCACTCTTGGCTCCTCCTCTGCAATCCATCACCACTGACCCATCGCCCCGGCAGCTACCAGAAGAAATCTGGCATCTGGTGCCTGTTTTTATCCCAGCTCAGGTTCTGGTTTCTTTCCTTTATCTCCGTGTCTGGCTCAAAGCTGCTCAAGCAAAGAAGGATCTCTCTGTTGAATTCAACAGGCTTCATATTTGGCTTTTTTCCCTTAGTTATGTCCTGCTCCTGGTTATTTTTCACGTTTCTTTGTGTAAGGAAATAAAAATTACCCTTCTCTGTGTTTTCTCTACCTCTTTGCTTCATCTCTTCCGTATGTTGTTTTTCCTGATTATACATTTCTAGCTCCTTATCTCAGATATTCCTCCTCCTCAGCATTCCTCAGGCCATGAGGAGAGGGCTGGGAAGGGATGAGATGTGGAGCCTTTCCCAGCTGGGTCAGCAGCTCAGGTCACCCAGTTCAGTGAGGAGCAGGAGGTGCAGAAATCCAGATTTGGGTGACGTGGACCAGGGCTCCGGAGCCCACAGAGACACAGAGGGGATGGCTCAGGCTGTGAGAGGGGAATGTGGAATTCCAGCAGGACGTGAGGTCCTGGCAGGGCTTGGTTTGGGCTGCACCAGGCACTCTGGAACAGCTCTGGAGGCTGGCTGTGCTCCTGCAATGAGGATGAAAGCAGGACATGAGGGTCAGATCTGTGTGCTCGGGTCAGAGCCAGGTGTGGCTCCTGCCACTGCTGCTCCTTCCTTGCAGCTGCTGCTTCCCACCAGGGCTAAAACCAGCCCAGATTTTGGGAGCTGTTGTGGCTGCAGGAGGCTCTGAAGGGGAGCAGAGAGGCTCCATCACCAGCCCATGGACAGAGACCATGGGCACAGAGCCCCAGGGCTGCGTTCTCTGCTGAGCTACAGAACCTGCTGCTGTAAATTATTCATTCCTCTGCCAGAGTTTGTTTGGGTTTTATTTAGTTTGACATGGTCTAGAAGTTGGAGTAATTTTCTAACTCACTGAATGATCCTTTTTTACTCTCCTAAGCACCTTCTCTGTCACATGAAAACAATTTCCAATCAAGACTACAAAGCACCCACTCGTAGCCGATGGACTTGGTTCCCTGTGAACACCATTCACAGCTCTGGATAGATTTAATTTAAATACATTTGCATGGGGAGGCCGGGCCAGGGCTGAACCAAAGTCCTTTTTATGCAAATGCTGACAAAAGGGAGCAGCAGCCAGGTGAAAACCTCCTTTGCAGAACCCCTCTTCCCTGCCTTTCCTTTGTTTCAATGGACAGGAATTGCAGTGAAGGGTCTGAGGGAATTTTGGGGTTGTTTTTGCTCATCCCAAGCCCTGCAGAGCTGTGGAGGGAAGGGCCCTGCTGGCAGGGACAGATGGGCACGGCCACTTTGCTGCCCAGATTCACCTGGGCAGTTAATAAATGTCATTTATTAATTACAGCCTGCCCACTGGAGAACAAACCTGAGCCTGGCTCTGTTCTGCTGCCAGGGGATGAGGAGAGCTCAGGAGCAGGGCTGGGGGGCCCAGGTGGGGCTGGGGGCAGCAGAGTTGCTGATTCTCATCTGAAGGTGTCAGTGCATGGTGCAGGGAGAGCAAGGAGAGTGTTCCAGGCTGGAAAAGTGAAACCTGGGCAGCAGGAATGACTCGGGGAAGGTCCTTCATGGAGGGGATCACTGGCCAAAATCCCCAGGGAATCTGCTGGAGTTCTGCTTCTCACGTTCATCTGGTTTTCCTTGGCTTCAAAGGAAGGGTGGGAGAGGACAGAAAGTCAACAGCCACCGTTGTACAGGAGGGTGGATGCAAGAATTCCAATCTTGGCCTCAAAAATCTGGAAATGAATGAAATATCACCTGGGCTGAGACAGAGTTCAGAGGTTCTGCACCAGCCATTGGCATTCCTTTTCCAAAGCTGCATTTAGATACTTTCAGGGAAAATGAATTTAAATGTTGTCAGAGGAATGATTCCTACCAGCAGCATTGACCCCCAGCCACAGGGGAAGAATAACACCAGAAATGAATAATCCAGGATAATCCAAACAGTTCCTGTGTTGTGGGAGCCCTGAAGGGGCTCAGCAGAGTATTCCCTGCTTGAAGGGAGCCTTCCTTCTGCTCAGGGGGAAGAAATTGAGGTTTGCAGCAGCAGCAGCAGCAGCAGATCAGCCTGAGCCCTGAGCTGCAGCTGCAATTGCAGCCCCTCCCTGAAACCACCAGGTGCTCCAGCCCCTTCCATCCCTGACCCCTGGACTTTCCAGTGGCTCAGCTCCATGACCCTTCAGCTCAGGAGGGATCCAATACTGGGACTTTAATCTGCCTAAATGTGGCCAAGTCTGAAAAGCTGAGTCCAAATTGAAATGCAGCTAATCTAATATGTATTGATTTTTTCCCCCCCCTTTTTTTTTATTTTTCTGTAGCAGAGCTTGTCTAGGAAGTGCAGGGTTTCTAGAGATGGCTGAGGGCAAATCCACTTATTCTGTGGTTTGTCAGGAAACATCAGTGATGGGTTTGCTCTCATTTCAGCACCTTTTTATTCCTGCAAGTTTAGAGAAAGCAAGAGTGGTGTAAATCCAAGTTAAAACTAACACTGGAGGATTTCAAGCCACTGTTTTCTCAGGTCTGCTCGTCTTTCCTTACCTTGCTGGAGAAAATATATTTGGGGAGCTGAAATCACCTGGATTTTTAGCTCACCTGAAAATCAATCAGCTGTGTCACTCCCTCCCTGGGATGGCACAGCTGTGCCCACAGCCAGGTGACACCGTGGGGAGGACACACAGCCACGCCAGACTTACAGCAGCCATAAAAAAGTTTCTTCCAGGAGAGAAAATTTTCCCATTGCTTTTATTTAAATTAAAAAAACCCCACCCAAACTTGCAATAAGTTATGGCATTAAGATGATGAATGAAATTATTCCTTGCAAAAAAAAAAAAAATTCTATTTGTGACATCTTAATGTGCCCTGGCTGTGGTGGGCTCTGAGCTGTGCTGCTGCCTTATCAATAGAACTGCTGATGTCAATCAATCATTGCTGATGTCAGTCAATCATTGCTGATATCAGTCAATCATTGCTGATCTCAATAATGGCTGTTATCAATCACTGCTGCTCTCAATCCCCCCGTGCTGGGAATGGGACAGGGATGCTGGGATGGCTCTGTCTGCTGGGAAAAACCCAGTTTAATGTGACATCATCAATCTGAGGGCAGGCACGGGATGGATTTTCTGATTAGGGGGTTAAGTGATGCATCAGGGGAGAGCAGAGCTGGTCACTGCTAATCACTGGAATTTGGGAAGACTGAGGAGCGTGACATTATTGGCTGCCATTAAAGAGCAGCTATTTGTAAGTGTCCTTTCTGCTCCAGGGCTGGGTTTGTTATCCAAGCACTCGGAAAATGAGCTCAGGGGAGGCATCCTGCTCAGCCTTTGGGGTCTGTGCAGGTGGCAGCAGCATGCTGTAACCCAGAAATGCTTCCACAGTCTGAGTTCATTGGGAACTTTGGTCTTGGACCAGGGCAATCTCAGTGGACATGTGACAAGAGGGAAATGTGAGGCATAAAACTCAATGTGACCCTGAATCTGCAGCCTGTTCCTGGTGTGAACCCCAGGGTGCTGCTGCTGCTGTGTGGAGCTCAGGCCAGGTTTAATCTGAGTTGTGCCACACCGGGGCTGAACTGGGGCTGCTCCCTGCACTGTTCCACGCTTTCTACACGACACAGCTCCCAGCCAGCCCAGCAGTTCCCACCAAAGCACCTCGGTTTGTGTTTCCCTGCTCCCAGGGAAGCCCCTGGAATTCCCTGGCTCAGTGCAGCCCCTCCTGCTGAGGTGCTGCCTCAGTTTCCCCTGGCAATGACCCCCCATTAAAGCCCTGCTGCCCTGGCCCAGCATGGCACATCTGTCACTCTCATTTTTCAGCCTTCTGATGTTTTCATTCTTGGGATGCAGTTTCTCACACTGTACTTCTGTAAACATGCACATGTTTTTCTAACTGTCTTTTTGGTTTTCATTCTTTCTCCTGGGAGGAGAAAGGTATGATGGACTTTGTCATTGACCAGTGTGGTTGAAGAAGATGTAACTTCACCTTCCAATCGATGGTTGTTCCCAAAACTCTATATAATGGGAAAACCAAAATAAAGTTTGCTTCTTCCTTGCCTTCTCTCAGTGTAGCTCTGCTGTGTCTCTGTGACTCGTGTTGCACGTTAGTGTGACACACATCTCCCCAGAAGATGAAATTCCTCTTCTGCAGAAGAAAAGGAAGAGACAAGGTTGGCCCCTCCGGAGTGATTTTTAATTATTTCCAGAACTTCTGGATCATTAGGAAGATGAAAGATGGCATCGGTTGAGATGCAGGGCACACTGAGAGGATGTAATTGATTTTTACATATATTTAACTGATGATTCATAAAATGGGCTCTGACTGGAGCAGCACAGCCTCAAGTGCAGCCCAGACAGGAAAGGTCCAGCTCCTCATGGAGCCAGCCCTGACTGTGCCCCACAGGAGCTGGGAGCCTGGGGCTGCTGACATCCCCAGGATTATCCCCATTCCTGGGGCCCTTCTGCTCTGGCTGGAGGCCCCTGCTGCTCACAAGAGCAGGGAAAGGAGATGTGAGGGAGCAGCCTGGCAGTGCCTGGCACCAGGGGCTGCTGGGGCTGGGGTGTCACCTGTGGAGCCTGGTCCTTGCTGTGTCCCATGCCCAGAATCCATAGATCCTTGTTTTTCTGATTTCGTATAAATATAAATATAAATGTAAATGTAAATATAAATATAAATAATAGAAATATATGCATATAAACATATATATAAACATACATATAAATATAAAAGTATAAATATAAATATATAAAGATAAATTCAGGATATAGAATTTAGAATATNCAGAAGGAGGGCAGGGTTGGATGAGCTATTGGGAAGGAATTCCCAGCCCTACAAGGCAGGGTGGGGACCTGGGATGGAATTCCCAGAGCGGCTGTGGCTGCCCCTGGATCCCTGGAAGGCTCCAGGGCCAGGCTGGACACCCAGGGACAGTGGGAGGTGTCCCTGCCTGGGCAGGGTGGCACTGGGTGATCCTGCCCTGGGGACAGGGGTGCCAGCCCTGGAGGTCCCCAGTGCTGGGGACACTGGGCAGGGAGGGAGGCTGAAGGAACCTGTCCCTTCTGTGTCCCTCTGACAGCAGCCTGAGATCCTGAGCCCTCCCTCCTCACCTGTGAGCTGGGCCAGGCTTGCAGAGCTTCAGTTTCTCATTTCAGGGATTTATATTGATTGCTTGAAGAATTATACACTCACACAGGGCACAGGAAAATCAGAGCAAACTTTTCCCAAACACTCATATCCCAAAGGACTGGGAAGGATTGATTTTTACACGTTTGGCTTTTAGGCTGTTCACATCTCAATCCAGACAATTTTCTTTCCAGAGAGTCCACTACAGTCTACTTAATTGTATTTTCTAACCAAGCTGGAAGAGATTTGTTGGCTTTACTGTCCGAAGAAGACACAAATCTTTTCTTCCAATTATTTTCCTCGAGTCCATAATCTAGTGAGTGAATTTCTAACCCTAAAAGCAATAAAATATCAAATTGTTCTGTGCAACACCACAGGGGGAAGATTCGTTCATGGAGGAATGTAAAGACTTGGAAAGAAGGACCTGGCTGTATATTTTTATTTACTTTCTTTATTGGGCAGCAATTACTCCAAGTGTAACTTTCCAGTTTGGCCGGGACAGCGGGTGAGCTCTGATTCTGTACTTCACGAAATCACTTGGAAAAACAAACCCAGAATGGGCTTTCAAAATGAATTCTTTTGTGTATTTTCTTTGGCTCCAATTTAATAGTTGGAAATATTGTAGTGTCTACCAGGTTGGGTATTCCAGGGACATCTTGTAAACTGGGGTAAAAACACAGGTTTGGAATTCCTGTCCAAGCTTGCTGGATTATTAAAGAACACAGTTGTGCAACTCCTTTCCAAGTCTGCTGGATTATTCAAGGCTCAGATGCTATTAAAGAATTGGTTAAAAATATGTGGCTTTATTTGCCAGCTGCAAATTCAGAGCTTCAGTTGCAGTGCAACTTTTTTCAGTACAACTCCAGGGACCCTCCCCAGTGACCCCAGACAGGGGCAGAGCCAATGGCCAGGAGGAGCACGGCCCTGCTTGGAGCCACTCTGCAAATTGCGCTTTCAGTCTTCCAATTTCCCTTTGGAAGCTCATAACAAGTGAAATATGGGATGCAGCCCAAGGAAGCTGCAGCAGCAGCACCAAATCCTCGCCACTTCCTTCACTCAGCAGCTGCATTGTGATTTATTTTCCTTGCTTCGTGCTCGATGGTTCTGGTGATAATCTGAATTTGTGTCGTTGGCTGAATTGTAACTAAAAGAGGTTTTACATCCCCGTGAAGGGAGCTGCAGTGCAGGGCTCTCCTGGATGGGATTCCCTGGCTTTGACACACAGCAGCCCTGGGCAGGGAGGGACAAATGTGTCACCAGCCCAGGAGTGAGCAGCCCCAGGTGTCCTCCAGGTCACCAGCCCCAGTGGAACAGAAGCTGGACTGAGACAGAGTTCAGAGGTTCTGCACCAGCCATTGGCATTCCTTTTCCAAAGCTGCATTTAGATACTTTCAAAGAAAATTAATTTAAATTTTATTTAAAAATTTAAAAAGCTGGAAGGTGACCTTGGTACCATTGCATTTCTCTGACAGAAAGGAGCTTTAGGTGGGGTTTTGGGGAGAAATCCTTCCCTGGCACAGGGTGCCCAGAGCATCTGTGGCTGCCCCTGGATCTCTGGAAGGTTCCAAGGCCAGGCTGGGACAGTGCAGGTCCCTGGTGTTGCAGGCAGAGCCTGCACAGGAGGAGGATGCTGGGTTTGAAACCCAGGGATGCTGTCCAAGGACAAAGCAGCCTGACCTAAATTCCTCCATGAGATGGCAGGGCCTGCAGTAATGAATTCTGTCTTATCTGTGTGATGGGGTTATGATTTGCAGACATCAAAATCCGTAATTCAGTGAATGCTGCTCTGAACCGGGCAGGGCGGCAAAATAAATAAATAAAATTTGTCAATGCAGAATAATGTGCCTGCACATGGTTAGCAAGAGCCAGGCAACTGTATATCACAGCCAAGAATAATGTCAGGTTTTGGAATCAGATAAATTGCAAATAACAATGCAGAAAGCAACTGAACCTTGAGGAATATCCGCAGCCAGGCTGGGATGAGGTGCCTGCAAAAAGCCTTTATTTGGAAGGGAGAAATAGAGACCAATAAGACAGAGGGTAAAAAAAATGGGGAGGGAACAGCAGGGCCATAAAGCTGTGATCAAGTGCAGGAGAGATGATAAAAGGCCATGGGCAGCCCAGGAAAAATATTAAGAAGCAATAAAATGCAGCATCAGTGGAGATAAGATGATAATTTGTTATTCTCAGCAGAGCCATTTGTGCACCGAGGCCCTCCCTGGACTCAGAGCTGAGCTGAGCCTTGCACCTGGGGCACAGATTTGTACCTGGGGCAGGATTTGCATCTTGGGCAGGGCTTTGCACCTGGGGCAGGGTTTGCACCTTGGGATTGGGAAGAGATTTCCTCCTTGAGCAGAGATTTCCTCCTGGGCAGTGATTTCCACCCTGGGCAGTAATTTCCATCCTGGGCACAGATTTCCACCCTGGGCAGAGATTTCCTCCTTGGGCAGTAATTTCCCTCTGGGCAGAGCAGCAGGAGCCCCCTGAGCTGGCAGTGAGAGTTTTGTGTGTTCAGGGGGGAACTGAGTCCTGGCACAGCTTCAGCCCTGGAAGGGCTCGGGGGGGATTCCAAACTCCTTTGAGTGGCCAGGATTTGTGGGTTCCTGGCTTTGGCACGAATGAGAATCAGACCCACTGTTCCCAAGGACCACTGGCTCAGCAGGGATCTGGGAAGGAGGTGCTCCAGGACAGAGGCTCAGAGATCAGTGCTGATCCTCCCAGGTGAAGGCAGCACATCCCACAGCAGCCCTGGAGCCAGGAAAGGATCTGGAGGGGTTTTGGGTGCCCTGGGGCCAGCTGCTGTGGGCACACCCACCTTCCTCCCTGGGCACACATTCCCGTGGCTCCAGGGCTCAGGGTGAAGCTCAGGCACCTTCACACAGGAACGTTCAAGGCACCTTTGGCTCAGAACAAATGAAAATGTGGCTGGGCTGGGCTGGCCTTTGGAGGAGTGAGGTGGAGCTGAGCCCTGAGCAGGCTCACAGGAGCAGGGGGGCAAGTCCCTGCTCTCCACAGGGCACAGCTGCCCCTGGGATGTGGAACCAGCCTGGAACACGGGCTGGGGAGCCTGGGGGTGCCTCTGGGACCGGGGAAGCTGCGTGGAGCAATCTCCCAGCTCCATCTCTGCATCCCCAAATGGCACAGACATTGTTCAGCAGTTTTCAGAGATGCTGATAACAATGATACACATCCCTGGCACTTATTAAGCTGATGGCTTTTAAACATTAAATCCCAGCTATAATTAAATTAACTGAAATTGGTTTTATTAAAAAAAAAAAAAAAAAGGAATTCTAAGCACTCCCCAATAGCATTTAAAGGTGAGGGAATTGCCTGCAGGCCCAAATCAGCATTGCTGCAGATTGCAGCCAGGACTAATTTGATAGCTAATGACTGGAGTTGTAGTCAGGGGACCACAGGAGAGGGGGACACGAGGGAGGAGGGACAAACTCCATCACTGGGGAGGGCTCTGGGTGCTGGGCTGCTTTTCCTGGAAAGGGATTCTAGGCTGTCCTCTTGCCAAGCCACCATCCCCTCTGCAGGAGTTCCTCCTGAAAGACACGGAACATTCCTGTCCTGCCTTTGAAGAGCTGATTAAAGCCTGTTCTGTTTTGGAGGAATTGAAGATACACTTGTTCATTTAATAGAAGGCTTCATCTGGCTGCAGGATTCGCCCTTGTTAGGCACATCATTCGAAAATTATCTATTGTGGCTGAAAAAAAATAATTCCGAGACATCTGGATTGGTGCTAATAACTGTGAGCAGCAAGGCTTTGATTCCCTTCATACTTCATTACTGCCTGTCCCAGGAAGCAATCCTGCCTTAATGAGGGCTCCTTCCTGCTGTCGGGACGTGCTCCAGGAGGGCATTTCTGCTTTTCCTGGCTGGAGCTGTCCCCTGCTGGAGCCCTGCGAGTGACCCTGGCTGTCACAGCTCGGCAGAACCCAGCGCTGCCAGGGAGGAGTTCTTCCTCTCCTCCCACTCCCTGAATTCCTCTCCTGGCTGGATGTTGGAGCCAGGGTGGGGAGGGCAGAGGGACAGACACACAGACAGGCAAGGCCATCCCTGAGCCCAGTATTTTTGTTTCCCAAAGTCAGGAGTGTGGAAAGCTTGGGAACCTCGCCCCTCCATGCCCCATCCCTCCCTCCCAGCCCTGAATTCAGCACAAGGAAACGCTGCAAGGGTCAATCATTTAATATTGGAGAGCACTTTGATAGCCAGGGCACCCTGCACCTGCTAATTAACAGCAGCTCTCTTTGAGCCATTGATAATTAATGTATATTTTATATCCCAGGGTGTGTTTGGCAACACAGGCCAGGGAAGGATGGCTGGGCTCTGGGAAAAGGAGAGGGAACACAGATCTCTGTCTCATGGAGTGAGCCCAGGTGGCTGAACCCCCCAGGATTTCTCTCTTCCCTCCCAGATTAACCTCCCTGCCCTCCCTGGGCTGGGCTGCAAAATCCTCTCTGGAGGCACGAGCTGAGAACGCTCTGAAGTCGATAAAGATGCCCCATACAAACCTGGAAATGTGACCCAATAAATCCAAAATGAGGGGCATTTCTGGCTTGTTTTTAATCCTCAGTGAACAAGCTGATTTTGTTCCCTGGGTCTGGGGGTCCCTGGGGGAGGCACAAACCCCAGAGCTGCAGAGCCCAGCCTGAGCTGCAGCAACATCTGGGGTTTGGTGTGGCAGGAGAAGCAAGGCAGGAGGCTGCAGCACACTTTGCTGCTCTGAAATGACTCATTTTGTCTTTCTCATCTGTCCTCACGTCTCAGCTCTACGCATTGATATGCCAGAGGGGGAAAAAAAAGTAGAAAATCAGAAGATGACATCATTTCCCTACCAGCTGGGGGTTCCTCCTGTGCTCCTGACCAGTTAATGCTGTAAAGTTTGTGTCCATTAGTTGTATTTTGCCTTTTGTCTGCTTTTCCCCACGGCACCAACGTCCCAGAGCCAAAGCTATTTTTAGGAAATTGCCCTGTAAAAAAAAAAGAAAAGAGGAAAAAAGAAAGAAAAACAGAAAGAAAGAAAAATTTAAAAGGCCAGCAAGAAGAAAAGGTGATGGATTAGATCTTAAAACATCACAACAGCTCCTTAGGCTCCTTCCTGCCATGAGCTTCATTTCACAATGTTTTGTTCTTTTGTCCCCTGGCTTCTCCTGGATTTTTCACAGCTCCCTCCTAATTCTGTGCTGAGTGTGAGCTTCTGGGAGTGCCCCTTGCAGAGCAGGCACTGCAGAGCTCCAGGGCAGGGCAGAGCTGTCCATGGGATCCCTGAGCCCTGGGCTGTCCATGGATGACCCATGGGGTGTCCATGGTGACCCCTGGGCTGTCCATGGTGATCCCTGGGCTGTCCATGGTGACCCCTGAGGTGTCCATGGTGACCCCTGAGGTGTCCATGGTGATCCCTGGGCTGTCCATGGTGACCCCTGGGCTGTCCAGCCTGGCCAGAGGAGCTTTGGGGTGGGCTCAGTGGGGGCTCCCAGCACTGCAGGGCCCGTGGGGTCCCTGCTCTCCACCTTTAGGAGCTGCTCAATGCCCTGGGACACCCCAGGAGCTGCAGCTCTGCCCCAGCCTGAGCCCCTCTGGCCACGGGTGTCACAATGGGGGCTCAGAGCCCTCCTGGGGGCCGTGCCCAGAGGCTGGCAGGGGCTGGGATGCTGCTGGTAGAGGTGTCCCTCGTGGGGCAGCTGCCAGGCACACACCAGCCCAGCCCTCCCTCCCTGCCCCTGCCAGCTCCTGCTCCCTCTGAGTGCCTCCTCCTGCACCAGGAGCATCCCCAGGGCTCCAAAGGGCCACCCTGAGCCCCTGTGAGGCTCTGACCCGCTGGGCTGTGTCCAGCCTGGCTCTCCATGCCCTGTGTCCATCCCCATTCCATGTCCTTCTGCTGCCCTGGCTCTGAACAGCATCAGAGGATTTTTGATATAAAATTATCTATGCCAAGGGCTCAAGTCCTTCACTTGTACAGAGCTGATTTATTGCATTCCTTGGCAGTCTTGGAGCTGTTCAGTGCTGCCTCTCAGCCCTGTTTGTGCATTTTAAAACAGAGAGGGAGGCACTTTGCTAATCCTCTGTGCAGCCTGGTGAAAACTTTCAGCTTCCCTGGGAAACAGCAGCCCCGTGTTCCGCTCGGAGCTCCCCAGCTCCCCAGGAAATGATGATGATTCCTTTTGAAACCCGAGGAGCTTTAAATTCCAGCTGTACCTGGCTCTCCCCCCTCCTGGCTGCTGCAGAGGTGACTTTGGGCAGGGCTGGGAGATGTGGGAATGCAGCCTCTCCTCCCAGAGGGATGAAGTCACCCCTGGCTGCTCCTCAGGGCTCTCCAGGGTGGTGTCAGCAGCAGGGGAAGCACAGGGAGCAGGCTGAGGCTCAGAGCCAGGCAGAGCTGAAAGCTGGCACTGACATCTGGCCTCGTTTGGAGCTTCAGAGGAGAGACTCAGAAAGGACAGGGAGAAAAGGACAGGACACCTTCGGTCCTCTTTCAAGTAGGATAAAAAGGCCTTAAGGACAGCGTTAAGGAAAGAGCTATTGATGATAAAGGCCAATAAAGCTGTGGCTGAATCTTTGCTTGGCTCCAGGACTCCTGAGCCAGGAGAACTGAGGGAGCTGGGGCAGTGTTTGAGCTGCTCTGTGTGGTGGGGAAGCGCTGGGTTGGGTGGGGTGGGGATGGAGAGCCCAGGGCCACGTCCCTGCCTGGGCAAAGGGGTCAGTCCTGTGGGGAGGGGCTGCTCTGAGCACCCCCAGCACGTCCACGGAGTCCTCACCAGTCCTGGCACTTCCAACCCACTTAACAAGGGAGACAAAAGTTCAGCCAGGCATATTAACCCTTAATTAATAATCCTGATGCTTCACTCTGCTGCTGGTCCCCATTAAGCTGCTGCTGGCAGAGATGGAGCAGCAGGACCTGCAGTGGAGCTGGGGCCTGGGCACTGCTGGGGTGGCAGATGCACTTTTGGGGTGTCCCCTCCTTCAGCAACACCCCAAAGTCAGTTCTAGTCAGTGCTTTCTCTTCAGGTGGCATTTCCTGGCTCCCACAGGGGCAAACTGTGGTCACAGCTCCTCCAAAGCCTTTCAGGAGGCAAAGGCTGCCTCAGCCCCCTCGTGCTGCAGAATTTCTGGGATTCTCCCAGGGGAAAGGAGAAGGTCTCTGCCAGCCTGATAAAACCCCTGCAAGGGGAACAGCAGAAGGCCCTGTGCTCAGGAGGGGTCAGGGTGGAACCCTCTCATCACTAGAGGGGCACCGAAAAAATGAAAGGTCCTGAAAAATGACATCTGTGCAGCATTCAGTAAAAGCACAATGTACAGATTGTAGATGAACAATGTCATCATTGATGTGGCTCACAACCTTTCATTGCTTTTGGATTTTTAGGTGCTCTGGAGTGTAACATGATCCCCTGGATGTGACAAAAAAGGAGCATTTCCTCTTGCAAAGGCTCCAGCTGTTTCCTGCCACATCCCTTTGCACCAGGACAACACACTGTGCTCCTGAGACAAGTCAAATCAGCTGGAGCCAAACCTTGTCATCCAGCTGGAATTCAGCTGGCTGCTCCTCAGCTGGAGTCCTGGGGCGAGAGTCCAAGGAGAACAGGAATATTCCAGTATTTGAGTGAGGCACTGAAGCTCAGGAGGGCTGGGACAGGCAGCAGTTCCTGCTCAGGTCCTCCTGCTCAGGGACTGGAGCTGTTCCCTGGCAGGGGAATGTGGTAATTATGAGTTTGGGTTTTATGAATCTCCTAGCAGCAAGCCTGCTAGGTTTCATTCCCAAGGGAAACAAGACAGATTTGGGAAAATATCTCTGGGCCAGATCCTGTTCTCAGGGACATGGCTGGTGTTTCTCTGCTCTGCTCCAAAACCACAGAGAGATAGTTTTCCTTTACCTAACCAATGAGGAAAGCTGGTCTTATCAGCTCCTCACCTTGGCATTCTGGACACAGAAGCATTTGGGCAAGAAGAGCATTCTTGCAGACAGCAGGACATTCTTGTACTAAGGCACTGATAGAAGAAAGCAAATGTACTAAGATTGCACCAGGCTGCATGAATTTAGAGCCATCATAAATAAACCATCTTAAGCCTTCTGATACCTGGAGTCAGAGTCTTTAGGCATGGGGGAAAGAACCAGGACAAAAGGTAAACCTCTCATGCAAACAACAACAACAGAGGAATATTTGCTGCCAGTGAATATTTGCCATCTGACAAAGTGGGGTTTAAGCTGCACTCGGGCCCTGTGCAGGATTTTTTGAGGCAGACCTTTCCCACTTCTCATTCCCTGATGAGGGCTTCTCTTCAAGCTGCCAGGGCACTGCAGCTCTGGGGAGGTGAGGGTTTGGGTGGGCACAGAGGATTTGGGAGTTTCTGGTGCAGAACCAGCAGAACTCATCCCCACCATCTCCTCCTCTGCTCCCAGGAGACACAGCAGCCACAGCTCCTCAGAACCTTGAATTGCAAATGCAAATCCCCACCAAAACTGCATTTCCATGCTGCATCTTTCATCTTTTATGTAACTCTCAGCTTCTGTCCCCTAAGAAACTCCTGGGCTCTTCATGCACTAACAGCAGAGAAAATCAAGGCAACAATAAAGGAAAAGCTTTGTTGTCTCTGGAAAGACAGTCAGAAAAGAGTCACCAGTGCCCCTCTTCTCCAAGTCTTAAAAACAGAACCTTGGCTTGGAAAAATCCAGTAAAACACTGAGGATGTTTCTACAAACTTGATGCTGTCCCCTCACTGGGGTGCTCTGGGTAACCAGAAATAAATATTTATATACCTGATCATTGAGCTGGATTTGGGATTGGCCACAATGTATAATTCAGTAAATAACCTTGAGCATAGAAATGAGATTCTCCTCCAGAAAACTCTTTAATCTCCCTTGTTTTTATGGATCAGCAAAGGTGTCAGAAGTTTGACACTCCAGATAATTGAGCTCTTGCATTTAGAGCACATCCTCCAAATAGTGGCAACTTTGCTTTGAAAGAGTCTCTCTAAACTTTGGGATGACAATTAGCATTTCAAAAGGTTGCAGCTCCGGAGCTGCCATCCCCTAATACACAGTTTGAATCAGATGTACAGATTAATAGCACAGCCCTAAAAACAGCCAGAAACTCTCCCTGCCTGGGAAGTGCTCCTGGCAGCTCCCTGACAGATGGAACTCTGGAGCTGGGGACCCGTGGGACACCTGCCACTCCTCCCAGGGGTGACAGCACATGGGGGACACGGCCTGGAGCTGGTGGCAGCCCTGGGAGTGCAGTGGGACACAAAACCAGGAGTTCCCCAACACATGGGGGCACCTGCAGGGGTGGGGGGGCCAGAGCAGCCCTGGCTGGGAGAGCAAATGTCCCTTATGGCCAGGTGAGGGTCAGGGTCAGTTTTAGGTCAGGGTTAGGGTTAGGGTTTGGGTTTGGTTTCATGTTAGGGTTGGGGTTTGGTCAGGGTTAGGGTTAGGGTTTGGGTTTGGTTTTACGTTAGGGTTAGGGTTAGGGTTTGGTTTCGTGTTAGGGTTTGGGTCTAGGCAGGTCCTGAGACATCCCAGGAACAAGCTGAGCCACAGGGTTTTCAGCAAATCCCAGCATTTTGGGTCTCAAATTTCTCCAGGTGATGCTGAGATTGGATATTAGGAGCAATTTCCTAACAGGAAGTGTTGTCAAATATTGCAACAGGCTCCCAGTTCCCCATCCCTGCCCTCACAGGGAACAATTCCTTCCCAACATCCCACCTCTCCCTGCCCCCTGCCACTTTGGACCATTCCCTGTGTCCTTGATCTTCCTGCTGCTGCTCAGGCTCTCCCTGTGCTGGGACAAACCCCCTGAGCAGGGTTTTTTCCTCTCCTTTCCCTGCCTGCAGCCCACGGGGGTTTCTCTGCAGCCCCTCCTTTAATCCCCCCGCTCAGGCAGGATGGGATCTGCGCTCCGGGCAGAATTAATACGAGATAGTAATAGTGATTAGGTAATTAGCAACTACCAGGAGTATTTAACCTTCCTGGTGACAGCGTGTCTGACATCACCTGCGCTCGTGCAGGCTCTGTGAAAAGAATTAACAATTTTAAATTACCCCATTTAAGTTCTTAATTATGAAATAGAAGTCGGCCCAGGAATGATGGCAGCGCTGCCCGGTATCCTGGTGGGTTTTTTTTCCACCTCTGCACATCTTAAATCTGTGAATTTTCTGCCTTCCATTTCACTGGAAAATTGGAATAGGATTGCAAGGATTGAAGGACATCTGCTGTGGGAAACGCTGGCTACATCCCTGGAACTGTTCAAAGGCAGGCTGGCTGGGGCTGGAGCAGCCTGGGACAGTGGGAGGTGTCCCTGCCATGCCAGGGGTGGCACTGGATGTGCTTTAAGGTCCTTTTCTACCCAAAACACCCAATGATTCTACACTGTATTATCCCTGTTCCCATGAATGATCAGGAAGGAACATTTCCTTTCCCTCTCCTTTTACCTGAAAATACTGAAATCTTACAGTGGCCAAGTATTTTCTTTTTTTTTTTTTCTCAGTGCCAATATTTTTCTCTTTGGAGCAGTGTCCATTTTCCTTGGAAATGTTTTTCCCCTCTCCAGACACATCAGTGCCAGGGGTTATCAAGCTCAGCCATCCCTGAATTGATTCCTTGGCTCTGGCATGCACCAGATCCCAGAGCATCCCCCTCCCTGGGGCACAGGGGGTGTTGGGGTCTTCCCCCTTCCCTGGGGGGTCCCTACAGAGCAGGGCCCCCCTCAGCTCTGCAGAGCCCATTTTTTGGGGGCTCAGGAGAGGTGACTCTCACGGTGAGGGCTCCCAGGCAGCTCGTCAGGGATATTTATTTATTTCCCGAGCTGAAACCCGGCTCCAAAGGAAGTTTGCAAACATTTGCTCCTGTAATGCATGTTTACAGCTTCCATAAATTTCCCATTTAGCCATTTCATGGGCTGTAGAGTGCAAGTGTGAGTGCATAAATCTGCTGCTGGCCACCCGGCCGTCCCCCTGGATTTCTGGCTGTCCCACCCAGGCTGTCCCTGTCCCCTCCATCCCACCATGGCTCAGCTCCAGTTCCTCAGCCAGCCTCTCGTTATTAGCAGCCACTAATGCATTAATGCATTGCTCAGTGGGAAGTGAGCTCCTCACTATTACCTTGGACACTCATTTAGCTGAATTTGATAGTGACAACACATTGACATTGGTAAGGTTAATGACCCAATCCTTTATTCCACGGAATGAGTGGAACAACATTTAGTACCTTGTTCCGCCGTGTCCCCGAGAGCTGCAGGAGCTGTTCCTTTAATGGCACTGTGGCATCTTTGCCCTTTAAGTAATTGGCACCGTGAAAATATTCTCTAGGTCCTGTCACAATTGATTAGGATCGCACTGAATTGAAAAAAAAAATTACTTTTATTTTCCTTTCTTGATCCTTTTAAAATGAGTGAAGGCAAAGCGTGATCTCTGTGGATGTGGAAGGCTGGCAGCTCTAAAAGGAGTGGGGAGGTAAAGTCCTGGTTCCTGGATGTGGAGCCAGCCCAAAGCTCTGCCCTCACCTCATCCTGACCCACTGATCCACAGGAATTAATCCTCTTTCTGCTGGGTTTTCCTGGCCAGGAGAACAGAGACCCAGCAATTCCCAGGGAGTTCTGCCTTTCTGAGCACCCAGAGTAGAGAGGGGATCCCTGCCCCTGGCAGGGGTGGGAACTGGATGAACTTTAAGGAATTCTCTTTCTTCCAAAAGGCTGGAAGATGAAAACATGTGGGATGAATTCTCTGCTCATGGCACAGCTCTGAAAGGACATCTGGGAGCAGAGAGGTGGCATTTGGTGGCAGTGACCCAGAAGACAAGCGGTGTTTTCTCCGTGGGACCGGGAGGTGTGAAGTAAAACATCATTTTTGTGTTTGCAGCAACAACAAAAACCCCTTGACTTTGGATTCGTGTCGTCCTTCTCTCACCTTCCCCCTGATTTTAAATTACCCCTGATTGTACAACAGCTGCTCCCTTCACGCCTGCATATGGCTGCCTCCTTAAATCTGCATTTCTGTCGAGGGGCTGCATACAAATACCCAGCTGAAAGTTTGCTTTCAGAGGTCTGATTAACCAACTTACTGTGGCAAAGAAAAATGAGTATTGACATGACTGGAGGAGCTGCCAGGGAGGGGAAGGGGGATGGAGAGGAATGGTAATGACAAGTGTCAGGCAGGGACACTGCCAAGGCCCTGAGATGAAGCAATCCCAGGATCAAACCCCACTTCTTCACATGCCAGCCTGTGCTTCATTCTAGAACTCAAAAAATAAAACCCTCAAAAAAGAAAATCCTCAAAAAATAAAACCCTCACAGATGTGAAATTCTCAAAACATGAGAGGAATGTTTTTTTTTTTTTAAGGCATGTGAGAAAAATTCCTCCACTTGACATGCTCAGAATGTCTCCTCACCAGGCATTTGCTACCCAAAATACTCAGCAAAGATTTCCAGCAAAGCTCTGGGTTGGGAGTGTGTAGGATGGCAAGATAAAGGAGTGTCTGCCTGTGAGTTCTCCTTGGTAAAGTTATCTCTCTTTTGATTTTAAACCTCAAAAAATAACCATATGAAAGCACAGAACTGTCCTCTGATCATCTAAATCTGTTTATAATCTGCTATACAGATTTTGCTGCTGTCTCTACAGGATGGATTAGCTTTTAGTTTATGGTAGAGGCAAAGTATCCATGTGTGTCTGGGAGATGGAGGCCAAATTCCAAGGGCTAAACCACACAATTTCGGATTCCTTGCTGACTTCCCTTATGCCCAGGGGCTGGTAATTAACTTCCCAGTGCCTTGACCTCTAACACAACCAGGCATTTGCGTTATTTTGTTATTCTATTTTATTTTTCCCAGCTCAGGCCCTTACTTTACGCCGCTCAGGTGGCGCTGGCTGAGCGATGTCACCCGGGAATTGGGCAGAGGGACATCCCCGGGAGGAGGGCAGGGAACACCTCTGCCAACACCCCCTGAGCATTTCTGTGCCCAGCTCTGGCCGGGGGACGACGACATCCGAGGCAGAAGCCGCGCAAGGGCAAGGCCTCGCCGGCTGAACGCATTTATTCATTTTTCTCCCACCCCCAGGCTCTCCACCTCCGCTCCCCAGCTGAGCCTTTCTGGAATAGACTCTATATTTGTCTGCTGCTTCCCTGAACACCCATTATTATGTGGAATAATGATGCAGGAGCCGTGCTCGGCACCTCTGCTGCCTGGCTGCGAGGGGCTGCGCGCTGCCCGGCGGCGGGGGGTGATAAATGTGCCGTGAGATGCCTTTTGCACAGCAAACTGCAAATTGCCTCGGCAGCACGGCCCACAAAGGGGGCCTGCCGAGCAGATTTATCTCCCTTTGTGGGCCCGAGGAGGCGAGGGGAGAGGAGCAGGCATCCTGGTTTGAAGAAGTCACATTTGATCTCGCCCGGGCTCCGAGTCCGGAGCGTTTGAGAGGACTCCAGCGCGGAGCCGGGGGTGCGGCGCGGATAAAGGGATTTATTTTTAACTGCAGCCAGGGTTCACGACCATGGGAGCATTTCAATTTTAAGCCACTCGGTTTGAATAATATATTTCAGCAAAGCGACTGTTATGTCATCTAATAACTCCTGGGTGGGAGGAGAGCTGGGGGCTGGCGAGGAGCTGGCAGGGAGAAATGGCCTTGCCAGGAATTCCCAGCAGCTCCTAAAGCAGGAGGAGGGGAGCAGAGATTTGGGGGGTTTTGCAGGTTTCTCACACCTGCTCTGCTCAGAGCAGCGTGATGGACATTCCAGTGGTGGATTTGTACTGGGAGCCTCGGGTGGGGCTGGTGGGGACAGGGACAGGGGGTGTTGGGTGAGGGACAGAGGGTGGCACTGCCACAGCACCCACAGCCCCTGGCACAGGGCACCTCTGATGTGTGACAGCCCTTGTCTCTGACATCGGCTGCTCCCGTGTCCTCTGAATGGCAGCAAGCGAATTTAAAAAGAAAAAAGTTCAATATTTGGGGTGGCTTTGGCACAGGAGCCCTTCCCAGCACCCCGAGCTCCCAGCCAGAGCCAGGGCATGGCCTGCAGGGTCTCCTGCTCGTCTGAGCTGCATCCCGGGATTTATGGGGATGTTTCCAGGGATAAATGCTCGGCTGCCTTTAATTGTATCCTTCATTAGCATGCCAGAGTTATTATTTGCATTACAGTAATTGTTCCCGTCCTCCTGGGAGCTGCTGGAGCTGCAGGCAGGGATGGGAGCAGGAGAATCCCCTGGGAATGCTGCAGGGGATGGGCACGGGCAGGGCTGGGCTGGCAGCACCCAGCTCTGCGCTGGGGAATCTCCCCTGGAAATGCATTTTGCTCCCTCCCCTCCCAAATCGGGTTAAGGGAATCAGCCCAGAGCACACCGGGGGCTGCAAGGGAATTATTCCCGAATTAGGAGTGTGCAAATGGAAGCAGATTAACTCCCCTTGCCTCAGTGTCCCTCTTTGTGAGAGAACCTCCAGTAAATGCTGCTGTGAAGGGAGGCTTAATTTATTTACGTCATGCCTAATTAACAGCGGGATCCTGCCTCAGAAAGGGGATTGTTAGCAACAACGATATTATATTCCAGCGCTGTTGATTTTAGCTGAAACTCTTATCAATAGGTGATAAGTACCTATAAATCAAGGAGGGATTACCAGCACCCCAGGGCAGCAGGATCAGCACCGGGAGCTGGGAGCAGATCCCACCCAACCTGGGATAAACGTGCTCCGTCCTCTAAGCAAGGAGGAAAAATACAAACCTGCACTGTATATCCATTTCCCCACAGCTTAGTTGCAAACACATCAACCAATTTGCAATTCCAAGCTGAATTTGAGGGATTAGAACCTATTTTTCTGTGCTAGCAGAACGGAAAATAAATATAAGTTTGAGGGTTGTTTTTCAAATGGCCTTTAAATCGAAAGTTTATTTATCCACCATTTCTCTCCCAAGCAGGGAAATAAAAAGCCTTCACTCCTCTTCTTCATCTAAGATGTCTTCATATCTTTTCCCATGAAAATAATTCATGTCACTGAGAAAAAAACTCTTCTATGAATCACTGATGAGTCTTTGATGCTTAATGTGCTGTCCAGCACGAGTTCTCTCGGAACGTACTTTAACAAGAAGATCTGATTTTCTTCCTACCATCATTAAAGTTTCCCCTTCAAATTTCACTTAACAAGCAAATGAACGTTCTCCCAGCATAATTATAATTTCTTCTTCTTTTTTTTTTTTTTTAAAGAAGAATTTTATGGAGGAAAAAGCTCCATCCATGCTGTGTTTTCCCCCTGGAAAATGAGCCATGCTGGGATTTATCTCCAGTTTGGGCTGGAGTGGGTTTAAAACACAAATCTGGCAGGATTCCTGGGGAGAACACAGCAAAACCCACCCTGCAGGGCCTGGGTGCTTTTCTGGCTAGTTTGGGGTAGAAAACCGCGTTCTGCTGAGTCAGTGTTCCGTGCAGAATTCCAGAGGGTGCCAGGCTGAGCACACGGGGGTCTGGCATGGCTGATCCTTGCTCAAACCTCTCTGCTCGCTCCTGGGCAAAGCTCTGCCAGCGCCACAAGCCCCCTCATTATTAATGTGTTTTATCCTCTGGCAGTAATTGCTTTGTGGGTTAAAATTGTTCCCGAGCTTCCCCTCCAGGAGCAGGGCTGGGACCTGGAATTCTGGCTGCATTTCCCTGATTATTTCCCCCTTTCTTGCTCCCTCTCACCTTCATGGCTGGGTTTAATCCCTGATTTCTGCCCTGGGCTGGCAAATCCTTTTCCTTGGGGATAATGGGCACCTGTCCCTAACACCTGAACTGGCAGCATGGGGATAATTGGAGTGGAGTGCAAGGAGGTTTTGAATCAAGGCCTTGGTGTGTCGTGGGCTGTAAAATTTAATCTGCCAGCAGCTCCTGGCCTCAGAGCAATTACAGACAGCAAAATGAGGGAAAGTGTCCCAAATTTCTGGGCACTTAGGGGAAATGCCAGCCTCAGGTCTGGCCCTGGATCCCTGGAATGTCCCAGGCCGGGCTGGACAGGGCTGGGAGCACCAGGGACAGTGGGAGGTGTCCCTGCCATGGCAGGGGTGGCACTGGGTGGGATTTAAGGTCCCTCCCAACCCAAACCATCCCAGGATTCTCTGAAGATGACAAACCTGCCTCTTGCTGGGTGTCTGCAGAGTTCTTAAACAAACACCCTGCAACACAAACAACAATAAAACACCCAGTGCAAACCTCAGTGCCTGAGAGAGAATGAACAATTAGCCAGACAATAGAATATACAAACAGCAACTGCCTTAAAAGCAGCCAGAAATACATGGGGAGCAAGCCACTGTTACAGTTCTCCTCCCCCTCTGGGTTTGTCTGGGGATGCTCAAAGCCTCCTCTTGAGGGAAAAAAAGCCCTCTCATTTCTGCTCTATTTGTATGCCACAGTAGCAGTTTGGAGAAATTAAAAATAATTGATACATTCGCCAAAGCACAAGCAGGAACTATTTCATATTTTTAAAAGCTTTGCAAATATCCAGGAAAAAAAAAAAGTGCTGTGCCTGCATAAAGCCAGAGCTGAGATCTGCTCAGAATGATGGAATGGAGCCCTTTTTAATGGGAATATCTGAGTGTAACAAACCCACAGATGGAGGAAATGTGGAAAAGCTGAGCCATCCCTGGGGTTGGGCACTTTTTGCTGGGCTGGGGAAAGGTTTTCCCTTCAGTCCCAGAGGGCTGGAGAGAGCTCCTGGCAGTGCCCCATCCTGCTGAGTGCTGACCCCATCGTGCCCTGACAAACCTGAATTAGCAGGAATTTGGGAATGTGTTGATGCTGTGCATGCATTAAATGGAACAGATCAAACCTGGGACCAGACTCTTCACTGGGAGGCCCTGGCAGCAGTTTTTTCCTGGGGTTTTTGATGGGTACCCCCAGAGCAGTGCCCTCAGCTGTGCCCAGGAGCTGCAGCAGGAGGAACCAGAGGAGAGGACTCCAAAGGAGGCTCCTCCGTGAGGTGAAAGGGAACGAAGCACAGAAAATGGCATTAAAGATGAACAAATGCCTCCATTATTTCACCAAATTAAATGCACTTTTCCAAGTGGGAAGCAAAAGTCAGTCATTATCTGTCTGTAATACATGGCAGCAGATAATAAAGAGGGTTTATGATCTCTGAAAGCAAATCAGAGGGTATTTAAACAACACGTCTTCCTCTGCAGGAGCAATAATTACAAAACCAGGTCAAAATGCAGAACAATCCAACCCTGCCCCGAGCTCGTGCCACTCCAGTGAGCTGAGATCTCCTGCCTTCCCTGCAGGGAGGGGGATCCCTGTGGGATGCAGCTGCTCCTGCATTCCATGTGGGATGGAGCTCATCCTGCTCCTCGCCTGGGCCCCCAGAGCCTGGCTGTGTGTGGGTGCTGCCAGCCCCAGCCCCAGCCCTGGCTGTGCCCTGCTGACCCTGCCCCTCCCCTGCCACCCCCACCCCTCCCAGCAGTTCGGGGTTGGATGTCACTGCTGAGCTGGGAATGAGAACCAACAGAAGGGGAAAAAAGAGATTTAATGAAAATCACGCGTGCCTTTTGTAACCAGACTCGCTGAGGTAAGACCTGGCTGGTCTCACAGAAAGCACCTCTCACCCCATTGGTAAACGGAGAATAACGCACTCCAAGGACAGCTATCATAAACAATGGCTGCAGAGAAAAATATAACAATAGTTTATAATTCCTTTCTTCTAAGTTCCCAGGCTAAGTTATCTCTGTTCCTCCTTTGACTGAACTGAGAATATCCACAGTTGGAAACTGGAATTTCTCTGCCTCGTGCAGCTGCACAATCCCTGCTCCCTGCACACATCCAGGCCTGAAGTTTTGGAGTCCAACACATCTCCATTCAATTGGGAGATGAATCCTCCTGCTCTCCACCAACCTTCTTCCCTGCTGTGCCCATCTTGCTCTCCTTGTCCTTATTCAGGCATTTCCAAAACCACATTTTCTTCGAATAACACAGATGTAATACAGTTTGGGCTGGCTTTATACAGAGAGTTTTGCTTCCCTGCTCAGAAATAGCTCACATGGCTCCAGGGCTGAGCATCCTGGGCAGCTCTGAAAAGCCCTGGAGCTGCTGGGTGTGTTGGGATGTGCCCCAAACCTGCTCCCTCTCAGGTCAGAGGGATTTTGACCCAGTCCTGGCAGGAATGTCAGCAGGGAGCACAGCCAGCAGCTGGATCCTGTGCTCACCAGTGACAGATATCACCTGGCTGTGACAGACAGAGGGAATTAAGTTCTAAATCCTCCGGTTATCTTTTGCAAAGTTACCTGCAACCCATCCTGGGGTGATTTAATGACTTTTCTGGGACAGGGACAGCTGCCAGGGGGGAGCAGTCACATCAAGCCTGGCTGGAAGCACAGGTAATGATCAATCCTTGGGAGCAGCAGCCACAACACCAGCCTAAGCCAGGCTGAATTTCACATCCAGGACACCTCTGTGATCTCCCTGGCACAGGAGCCCAGAATTATCCAGCATTCAGCAAAACACTCCTGGTTTCCCACTGGTTTAGCCCAGCACAGAATTTTGCTGATAAAAAACAAAGGATGAGCTGCTTCCCCAGCCCTTCCTCTTGTCTAATCCTCTGTGACCCACAGTATGAAAATGGAACTGATTAAAGCTCCAGCAAACAGACTGTGGGAATCCTGGCGGCTCTTGCCCTGAGGGGAGACTGGAACGGCCTAAAAGGTCTTTTCCCTGCTCTAATTTCGGGGATTTTTATGATTCACTTTGCTGTGGGAATAGAAGGGAAAAGGCAAAGCACCTGGACAGATTGTTTCAGGCCCTGGGTACCAAAGGAAAGGGAAATGTCAAAGCAGATGAAAATGAGGTCGCTGTGGTTGTGGGAGAGCAGCTGAGAGATCAGAGCCTGGACAGGGCCCTGGGGGTGGGAGAGGGCAGGAAGATCTCCTCTCCTCCTCAGGGAGATCCTGGGCTGCCTTTCCTTCGGCCAAAAAAAAGGGAAAATCCCCTCGTGGTCCAGCTTTCTGTGCTGTGTCCCTTCCCAGAGATTCTCCCTCACAAACCACCACAAACCCCAGGCCTGAGGTGGGTTTGGGGTCCCTCCTGCCCCAGAGACAGCTCAGGCTGGGGCTCCGTGGAAGAACACTGCAGCAGCAGATGGAATGGAATGGAATGGAATGGAATGGAATGGAATGGAATGGAATGGAATGGAATGGAATGGAATGGAACACCCCCCCTGGGTGTGATATTCACGGAGCTGCATCCTGGGAGGGGCTGCAGGCAGCAACCCCCCTGCCTCAGCTTTGCCCCCAGGCAGCTCGGGATGTGTCTGCAGCCATTAAACCCCAGCCCGCTGCTGCCTGACAGCTCGGGGCTGGGAGAAGGTCCCCAGCACTGCCAGGAGCAGCTCAGATCCCTGGGATCCATGGAACATGAGCAATAATTGCAGCAGCCAGCAGGGAGGGACCAGCTGGCTTTGTGCTGCACCTGGGTTTCTGTCACTTCTGTGGCCCTGCCACCCAGTGCTTGTGCTGGGCAGCAAAACAGCCCTGGGAGAGGCATTTGGGATATCTTGCAAGGGAGAAATTCCCCCTGGAGCTGAGCCCAGCCTGGAAGTGCCAGGTGTGACCCTCTGGGAGGTGCCGGTGTCACACGGGCACGTCCCGCTGGGGGAGAGGGGATTTCACTCAAGGCACTGAAAGGACCTGAGCTTCAGAGGTATTGTCACAGTCCCTGCAGTGAATCAGGACTCTTTGACTCCGTATCAGAAGGCTTAAATATGATTTATTAAAATGACTCTGTAGTTCAGAAAGCTTGGGTTGTATCTGCCCAGGTGCAGAGCATGGATCTTTTCTTCTTGCTGCCCCGTATAGGAATGCCAGAATGCTTACAAAACTAGTGATGACAATTCTTCACACACTGGTTAAGAAAGAGAAACAAACTCACACCTCTTGAGCCAGAGAGACAGGGCAGAAAACACCCGTGTCCTTGAAAACACAGCTCAGCCATTTGTTTATAAAAGTCTGTGCAGAGAAAATGAACTTTCCCTGGGAAGAAAAGCTTCTGCAGGTTTTCACCCAGGGACTCAGAAAATGTCTGTGATGACACAGAGGGTCTGGGGAGATTGGGAAATTTTCCTAGGAAAAGCAGTGGCTGGAGGCCTGGCAGTCCCACCTGGGGACTCAGGGTCACTCAGAATCACCCCAAAACGGGAGGGGTGACACAGGAGGGCACAACTGGGCAGCACCTGCCCCATAGTGTGAAACACCCAGCAAATCCCTGCTGTCAGCAGCCAGCCCAGAGAATTGTTCTCTCCTCAGGACAAGGGGTTTTCCCTGCACAGATTTTCCTGCTGCCCTTTTATCAGCTCGGGCCAGATTGAAGAATCCAGCAAGAAACTGCATCTGCCTAGAAAATTCTTAAATATCTTGGTAGCTTTTAATTGAACCACTTGCTTCCTGGGTAACAGCCACGGCAGGTACCACTTTCTCCATTAAACAGTGTCATTTATGGTGATTAATTCTGTGGGTCTTATCAAGTGCATGCACACTAGTTCCTTATTTTTGAAGCCCTATTCCCCTAAAAGTGCCTTTTAATGGATTTCCAGGGGAGGGAGGCAGGAAAGGCAGTGACCACTGGAGATTCCTCAGTTTCCCTGGCTGTAACTCCAAAAATCTGGAGGTGATGCCTTGGGATCTGCAGGCTGGTGCCAGGCCAGGAGCTGGGCTGAAACCCTCCATAAGAACAGCCCGAGTTTGGGAGGGATCAGGGAATTCCTGGGATGTGTGAATGGGAATGAACTCCAGCCTGAGCCTGGGAAGTGCCACCCCGACTCCATCCCAGTGGGCTTCCCACTGCAGCCTGTGGGATTTGGGGTCCCAAACTTCCAGGGCAGGAGTTTTCAGGGGCTCAGAGGAGAGGGAAGGGCCGTGCTCCTGCCCCTGGCACAGCTCAGGCCCCAGCAATCCATCCACAAGATGAAAAGGAGCATCCACAGTCACAGGGCTTTGCTGCAACCTCATATTTCCTTGGGTGTCTCTGCAGTTAATTAGTTATCCTCTTCTTCCAGTTAATTAGCTCAAAGAAAAACAGCCCTTTGTACTCAGCCTTATAAATTACAGTCTTTGCCTGTCTTATATGTTAGAAGAGATGACACTTCCTGCATTTCCTTAGCAAGGTCACATTTACAATTCCTAAAGGTTTGGGAGGAATCTCAGCCAGGACGTGGGGAAGGTTTCAAAGTTACCGTGATGCCTTAAAAAAATTATCAGAGGCACTGGGAGGGAAAATTGTGAGGATCAAAGCAAAGGGACTCTATTAAAAAAGACTAACTAATGAAAAAGTTACTGAGGAAATGCAGGGAAGTGGCAAAAGGAACTTCAGATGTTGGTGAGATCCTGTCTAGGAGCACTGGAGGGTGACAAGGGGCTGCAGTCGTGGGTGAGGTTTGCAGAAGGTTGGAAATGCTCAGATCTGTTAAAATAAAAAGGGTTTTGGCCTCTACCCCACGCTGGAGGAGCTGCACCAAATCTCCTGGAAGTGCTGGGCAGGGCTGGGAGCAGCCTGGGACGGTGGGAGGTGTCCCTGCCATGGAAAGGGGCTGGAATGAGATGATTTTTAAAAGGTCTCTTCTCACTCAAACAGATTTGGCATTTCTTTGGGCCTTTCAAGCTCATTTTGGGCACTGATTTCCTCCAGGGCATTGAGTGCATCCCTTGATCCACCACATCCTGCTACAAGGTTGGCACGGAACCCTAAAATATGAAATCTGGGGTTGTGTTTCCAGTCCTCAGCCCCAAACCTGGCCGTGTCACAGCTCCAGGGGACAGAGGGAGAGCAGAGCCAGGGATCACGTCCTTGCTGGCACCTCACCTGGCTCTGGGGTTAACTGGGAGCAGGAAGATTCTGCCCAGGAGGGGCTCAGCAGAGTTCTGAGGTGTCTCACTGATGGATGTGCACAGCAGAACCGGGAGAATATAAAAAGGGAATTTAGATAATACAAAGGGAGACATTTTCAGCACCGGCCTAGGGTCACAAGGAATTCCATAATAACTGTAACTCAGCCACTCCACTCAGGCTTTGCAACACTGGGTAATAAATGACACATCAGTCAGAGCCCTCAGTGGAAGCAGGACAGAGTTTGAAAGCTGTGTCCTTGGAATATTGTCCTCATCGGAGAAGTGGAAAACCAAATCATCCTGAAGTGCTTTTATCTCCCTCTCTGGAGTCTGTGCTGCACACCCAGCTCTCAGGAGAAGAAAACAGCCCTGCCAGGCTGAGCTGAGCTACAGCTGGAAAACTGAGGGAGCAGCTGATGTCACCTTGGAGCCTGGTGCAGGAACACCAACGCTCTGCCAAATGTCACCCTGGGATTTTGGCAGGAAGGGCCACAGCGAGCCCAGGGTGCTGAGCTGGGGCAGCAGCACTCAGTGAGAGGTTAGACCAGAGAGGGAGAGGGGGAAAACAGACTCCAAAGCAACCAAGAGCTGCATCCCAGCAGTGGAGTGTGGTTAATCTCAGTTCTTCTGAAGAGAGAACAGAGATAACTCAGTCTGGGGAACTCAGAGAAAAGAATTCAAACAATTACTAAGTTTGAATGTTGTTTGCACTATGTTGTGCAGGATGGTTACAAGGAGTTGTTCCTTGTTTAACCAAGGAGTCTCCTAAAGACCAATCAGGTCTTGGGTGCACAAACTTCTCTATAAGAGTGTTGATATTCTATTAATAAATAAACCTTTATGCCTCCTGAATCATGGAGTCTGTGTCACCTCTCTTGCTGTCCCTAAACTCAACCACGACAGTGGAGAACTGAGAGAGGTTCCAAAGCCACCACGGGGCTGAAGGATGCTGGGCCAGGGAGCACGTGGCTGGTTGGGCCCGGGCTGGAGGAGCCCAGGCTGGGCCTGGCTGAGGGGCTGAGGCTGCCAAGCCCAGCCTGGGCTCCTCCAGCCCTTCCCAGCCCTCACCTCAACCCAAACTCTTGGCATTTGGGGAGAAAATGCCTCAGAACCCCCCCATTCTCCTGCCTGTCCCAAAGTCTCATAAGAACTTCTCCTTGCCCCACCTGGGCTGGAGCTGGGCACGGATCCCAGGCTGGGCTTTGCTTCTGGCCTGGTCCCAGCTCCAGGGGGGTTTTAGGCTTTGCCCTCCATGACCCTGCAGGTCCAACCTGAGTCGTGTCTGCACCTCCAGCTCCCCTCCCAGCACTCCCCATCTGCTTTTGGGGTTTTTGGGGGGCTCCTGGCAGGGCTGGGGCACAGCGGGGCCCCCCTTGGGGCACAGGGACGTGGTGCCAGCCCTGCTGTCACTGCACACCAACCCTCTGCCACCGGCTACAAATGTCACCCTGGGATTTTTGGATTTGAGCCTGAGCTGCAGAACCCACTCGGTTCCAAGGTGCTAATTACAGCCTGTCTGAAATGCTAACGAGCCCCAGGGCTCACAGCACACAATTGTGGCACTGCTCCTGGCCAGCTTTTGGGACAAAAAGGTCCAATAATGGCAAAACCTGCTGTAGGGTTGGGATTTTTGGGGCTACTGATTGAGGTTTTACGTGTAATGCAGGGAGATGGTTACAAAGTGTATTTTAAGCACCTATTTATTAAAGCTGAATTGTGCTAGAACTTCTGTTCCAAAGCACACCTGACAGCTAAATGAAGAGCAAATTACTTCACAGCGATCTGTGCTATTTTCTGTTGTTACTGTACAGCCAGCTTTGCACGTAGGGCAGGTTAAAAGAATTCTCAACCTTCTATTTAATACAATAAACTTTGTCAGATGTTGTTATTATTTTATCTGAATGCCACATCCCAGTGTAAAATATGCATAAAAGCCTCATTGACTCCTTGAGTCAGGTGGAAAGGAGGAGTGAGGGGAAAGCTGAGCAAGGTGGCTTTTATTTAATCTGCTTCAATCAGGACCTAATGATAGGCATTAAAAACGCTGGCAAATCCAGGGAAACAGCTTTATTCCTGTTCACCAGGGCCCCTGGCAGCTTTGTGCCCAGGGTGGGGATGGCAGTGTGTGTTATCCATGGAATAATAAATCCCACTACCATGGAATTCACAGCTGGGCACCCTCAGCTTGGTGAGAAAGAGTTAATAAATCACAAAATGGGTTGGAAGGACCTTAGAGATCATCCCCAACCCCCCAATAAATGAGAGTTTATAAGAATTGATAACAGGGGGGTAAGAATTATCCCAGGGGTGTCCTCAGCAGGGCTGGGGAGAACATCCAGGAACGTCCAGGAACATCCAGGAACATGCAGGAACATGCAGGAACATCCAGGAACATCCAGGAACATGCAGGAACATGCAGGTCCCCCCAGGAGCTCCTGCAGGTGTCCAGGGGTGGCACTGACCCTGCTCCAGTGCCCAGCTGGGGCAGGGCAGCTCCCCTGAGGGGGTTTCTGGCTGAGAGGACACATTTGAAAAAGGAACCAGAGATTCCCTGGGAGTTCAGCCCAGAGCAGGTTGGAGCAGCTCTTCTCCTTCAGCCAAAAACCAAAAAAGGTGTGAGGAAAAACAGCATAGGAAACCCCAGAGATTTATGGTGTGAGCCACAGAGCTCAGTGCAGGAGACAAAGAAGAGCAGGAAATCATTGCTGTGCGTGACCTGGAGGGGATTAAAGGAAATATTTGGGTTTTGGTGAACCTGGGGGGACACTCAGCTCTGCCTGCTGCTGGGTCAGGAGCAAACAGGCTTGAGATGGTTCCAGTACAAGGTGCAAACTGGCCTTGTGCTGCTCTGCTGGAGCCCTTGCACCCACAAATGCTTCTGGTTCCTTATTTCTGGGCTTTGCTGGAGCTGTTTTTGATTTTTTTCACCAAGTTCCTGAGCTTGGTGTGCCCAGTTCCCTGGGAAATGCTCCTGGGGCAGATTTTTGGGCTTTGTTTGAGTGGAAGGTGCTGAGGAGCAGGGCAGGGAGGAGCAGGGAGCCCTCTGCACAGTGGGTGCCAGAGCTGGTGTTAAAATCCCACCTGGTTTATTTGATTTTTCTCACAATAATAACAATTCTCCCCCCAGTTGACAGTCTGCATGTCAAAGTTTCAGCTCGATTTGAAATGCCTGAAAGATGAGTTCCAGGGGAGAAATAACATTGTCTGTGTGTGCTGACAGTGCCTACCCAAGGTGCTGCTCTCCACCTTCATGCACACCAGAAAAAAAAAAAAAAATTACAGGCTGGCAAAAAGAGCTGTATTTGCTGTGATTATTGCTTGTTTGTGGTACTGGCCATTAGAAGTAAAAAGCAGAGCAGGCAGGGTGGGCTTTGTTTGTTTTTTTAGCCTTCAGCTGAGACTATTTCAGCCTGGAGTGACTTGCAGAGGTTGTGATTTTAATGATGGGGCTGCCCCTTGGGGAGGGGGAGGGTTTGGGGCTGTGACCTCGCAGTGGAAATCACCTGTGTGGGTTCAGGTTTGCCCTGCATCCTCTGCATTAAGGTATAAATTCATTCTGTCTCTAATTTTCCTTGTCAGGAGACCTTTGGAAGTCTGATTCACTTGCTCTTCGCTCTCCTGCGTGTCCTGGTGTAATTTATCCCACAAAGGGCAAAATGTCCTGTGTAAATCACAGCTGGGTGGCTGAAGGAACTCACCACAAATTATGGAGGCCATCAAACTCTTTTTTTTTGTATATATAAAATATCCAAGAGAGCTGTTTCTGCTAACACCCAGAGTATCTTTTATTAAAGATCTGATTTCAGGGGCTTTGGGTGGGATTGGGTTGCAGAAGTCTCGGGTGCTTCATTTACAAGGACCAGAACAATTGGTGGGAATGGGGTGCCAGGAGGACTTTTTGGGGCTGCTGCTGGGGTTTGGTGGCCCCAGGACAGAGCCCAGCAGGCAGCAACCTCAGGCAGGAACTTTTCCCAGTTTTTAATGGAGTTACAAGGCCTGAATTCAAACCAGGGGCTCCTAATTGGCCCCAGGCTTGGTTTATTTTTAGGATGCACAGGTTTGGAGTAAGTTTTCTTTAAAAAGCCAGGTAAGATTTGCAGAGGGCATAGAGTGTGTAGGGAAGCAAAGCACACTGAATTTATCATGGAACCATGGCCAAGAGAGGCAGGGAATAACCAAGGGGGGAGAATCCAGCTCTGCCTGCACGTGGGGGGTGTGGGAGGGAGGGGCTTTTGCAAATGCACCAGGAATGATAATTAAACTCCTGGCTCATCATGATTAAATGGAGCTGGGGGAGCGTTTGTGGCCTCCAGGATTATCTGACCATTAGGGACAGCAGCAGCAGCAGCAGCTCCTCCCTCTGTGCCCAAAGAACAGAGCCGTGACTCCAAGGGATCATCTGAGACAGCAGCACCTTCACTGCTCTGCCCAGGAGAGAGGGACAAAGGCAAAGGGCTGCTCCTCCAATTAAAAAAAAAAGTAAATGAACAAAGAACAAAGAATCCCCTTGGTTAGAGAAGTTATTCCAGCAAGTGGCTCCATAAATGTCTTTATATTGTTATTTCCGATATTAGTTTGTTGTTCCTTCATGAAAGCTGATTTATTTGAAATGTTATTACTTGAAACACCCTAATCTTTTTGTAATAATTCATATACTGGAGATTACAGTTTTGGAAGGCAGCCCAGCTCTGGCTGGAATCCTATTTATGGATTAAAGGATTTGAACAGCATTGCAAGCTAGATCTCCGAATAGCAGGATAATGTAAACCTGGTTCCATATAAAATGCTTTCCCTCTGCCATAGTAACCCCATTAAAGGCAGATTGTTGGAGGAGAGCACTTCCATTCCAGCAGGGCAGGATATCTTGCACCCCTGAAGAGCCAGGATTGCCAGGGCTGAGCCCTCCCCTTGTCACCATGCCCTGAGCTGCATCCTGAGCTCTCCTGTCCCCTGAGAGCCTCCCTGCCAGAGAATTCCAGGGGCTTTTTGAGACAGAGCCTCTGCTCAGGAGGGAGCTGAGCCCCCACAGCCAAGGATGGGTGCCCCAGCACAGAGCTGCCCCTGCCCAGGGTGGGATTTCATGTCAGCAGCAGCACAAACTCCAGCCTGGCATTCCTCAGAGTCACTCGGGGACAATCCCAGCCCCAAAAGCTTTGGGGAGAGTTGTTATTTAGTTAATTCCCCTCTTAACTTAATTGTGTGTGGGGAACCCAGCCACGGGCTGAAGTTTCCTTGTGTGGTAACTGAGGATGGGCCACAATGGCAAAATTTAATTGTAATCTGCCTCAAATCCATAGGAAATACAGGACTGGGCTGGAAACAACGGCACTGGGAGCCCACATTAAAATTAATGGGTTTGGGACTGGGGCAAGCTCACTTTTGAAGCCGTTTGCACACATGGCAGCGAGGGAGGTTTGAGGCAAAACTGGAAGCAGAGGATTGAAGTGGCTTTGTGGGTGTTTATAGGCAGAACTGAGGTGTGCCAGGGCCTGGTGCCCTGAGCCAGGCTGGATAAAGGTGGGAAGGGAGGATAAGGTGTCCAAAAGCCAGGGAACCTGTGCTGGATGGACTGAGGGGGATGAGCAGGGGGGTGGTGCAGGCAGAACCTCCTGGTTTCCCATCCTCCCGGGTGGGAATGATGTGGTGGTGGCAATAATTCCCCCACGGGGTGATGGAAGCCTGGAGAAGGCTCCCTGTGTGCCCCAGGGAAGGCTGGAGGGCAGAGAAGCACAAACCCCACCAGGTCTGTCAGTGCTGTGGCTGTGACACCCCGGAGAGGCTCTGGAGCTGAAGCTGGTGCTCAGCTGTCCTTTTGTCACCTTTCGCTCTCCAGAGAAGTTGAGGAAGGCCCTTGGAAGGGTGCTGAGGAGGAGATCAAGATCTCTTTCCCCCTGGGGTGCAATCGTAGGGAGGAGGAGGAGGAGGAGGAGGAGGAGGAGGAGGAAGAAGAGGAGGGGGATCAGCTGTTTGTGATTTCAGGGGGGTGCAGAAGAAAAGGATGGCTGGGATCACCCGTTCCAGAAAATCCCTTTCCTGAGGTGCTCCCCAAACACTGTTTGCAATGAACAGCTGGAAGTGGGGTTCCCATGCCTGTGGGTATCACTGGTGTCCCTCCTGGTGTCCCTCCTGGTGTCCCTCCTCATCTGGAGCTCTGTGGGACTGGGAGCCATCCCAAGGCTGCAGCATTGCCCCGGGCAGAAACCAGAAATCAGAAATCATTCCACTGCTCTGGAGCCCGGCTGCCTCTCCCCTGGAATGGGGGAATATCACGTGCATCCCGGAGGGTTTGAGCATTACTTATTATTTCTACAGGAATTTGAAGGTTAATAGCTTTACACAAGCCTAATTAATTGCTATTATTTAGTTTAATATTCTCTCCGAGTGCTTTGCCCATGCGAAGCCTGCTCTGCCACCCTCCCTGCAGAAGGATTGGGAGCAGCAGTTTGTTGGTGGCCCAGGACTGAGGAGCTGTGACAGAGCAGGGCAAGGTGTGGTCCATCCCCGCTCGGGGGTTCTGTGCAGGCGAGCGGGCAACAAAATAAATGGGATTAATCAAATAAACGGGGTTAATCAAATAAATGGGGGCAAGGAGCCCTTCCTCCAGTGCTGTGAGTGATCCTCACCGTCCCCATGCTGCTGTCCCTGCACACAGCTCAGCGTGCCCAAACCTGCCCAGGGACAGCAGTGCGGGGCTCTGTCCCTGCCCTGCCTTGTGCCCAAGGGAACAGGGACAGAAGTGGCGTTGCTGCAGGCTGTACACGGAATTTTGGAGCTCCCTGCATCGCTCCATCCGAGCAGGCAGGGAAGGAGCTGCTCTTGCAAGGAGGAAATCAAACCCTTCCCTGCAGGCTCGGGGCAGGAGCTGCGGGCAGATCCCGACGGAGGAGAACGTGCTCCTGATAACAAACCACGCCAAAAAGATAAGGGTTTTGTGTTAGTGCTTAAAGCCCGCAGGGTAACAAATGGAGTCAGCTGTAATGTCACTGCAGAGGGGACACTGGAGCAAGATGGATCACGTACACGCTGTGTGTGACAGAAAAACGAATGGCAGCGGGACGGGGCGGCAGGGATGCCACAAAATCAGCGTTGGCCACATCCCGGGGGGTTTTGGGGATGCTTGGAGGGTGCTGACAGCAGCTGAGGGACACCAGCCCTCTGCAGGGCTCGGGGAGGGCACTGGGGCCCCATCCCATGGAGATTATGGACACATCTGGGACTCTGGGGAGGAGGGGATTGCTCTGGGACACCCCAGGGAAGGCACTGGGAGCCTCACCCTGAAATATCCCTGAGCTCCGACCTCTGGGCTGGGAGAGGTTCCTAAATCAGTCCCTGTGTGGGAAATAGGGGAAAGGGGCTGAGGTGTGTCCCTGGGTTGGATCACAGCCCCAGCCCCAGCTCTCCCCATCGCCTGGTGAACATTCCCAGTGAACATTCCTGGTGGACATTCCTGGTGAGCATTTGGTGGACATGCCTGGTGAACATTCCTGGTGGACATTCATATTCCTGGTGGACATTCCTGGTGGACATTCATGTTCCTGGTGGACATTCACATTCCTGGTGGACATTCCTGGTGGACATTCCCGCTGCTTCCAGCTGGGGTTTCTGTGCTGGAGGGAAATGCAGACACTGATTAATGCAGGGTATCCCTCAAAGTGCTGGGAACACGTTCCCATCCATCCCTGCCCTGCAGCAGGATCTGTCCCTGCTGGAGCTCATCCTGCTCCGTGCTGGCACGAGGAAGGAGGGAGTACCTGCAGCTCAAAGTTATAATTTAATAATTATATTTAAAAGTCTACCTGGCTCTATAAATTTTTAATGACAGATTAATTAAAAGCCCAGTTATGAAAGCTTTGGAAAGGAGAAATAAATATTTAATATTTTTTAAAATATTCATATGCTACATGTTTTTTAATCTTGAATAAATATTTTTGGATAATCAGGCGTGGGTTTTTTGTGATGCTAAAAGTTTGCATTGTAAATTCAACCATGATTGATTATAAACTGTGCAATCTATTAATTATGAAGGAGCACATGTGCTGCTCAGGACCTGGAAGAAATATCTGTATCTGGGTTTTATAACCAGAGGAGCTATCAAGGTAATGTGCTCGTTGAACCCAGTGAAAGCTTTGATTCATGTGCTGGTGGCAGGATCTTGACCTTCATCACGGTGAAATACAGCCCTGTTCATTCTTCCTTCCCACTAAACAAGACGTGGGGAGTGAGGAATGATCCTCCCCACCCCTGGCAGTGCCCAGGGCCAGGCTGGAGGGCTGGGAGCACCCTGGGGTGGGGGAGCTGTCCCTGCCATGGCAGGGGCTGGAACAGGGTGATTTTTAAAGTCCCTTCCCACCCAAAGCATCCCTTGATTCCATGAAATGCTGAATTTAATATTCGGGGGTGCTGAGGGTGTTCCCATCTGCCCAAACCCTGCCTGGGGCAGGGCTCCCTGAGCTGCCCTGGGCTCCTGCAGCATTTCCTCTCTCTTTCCTCCCCGGTTTTGTCACAGCTCTCACGGCCAGGAGCAGCAACGCCTGAGTGACTCATTGCCCACCCTGTTCCCGGGAGGTTTCGCTCTACTCCTGGAATTTCTTGGTGTTCTCTGAAGGAATCCCAGCAGCACAAACGGGCTCAAAGCAAGAGGAACCCCGGGGTTTAATGAGCTGAGCTGACCCTCCCTCCCTGCCCTGATTTAGGAGCTGCTCCCTCCTCTGCTGTGGAGCTTAAGGATGCCTTAAGTCTCTTTTTCCTGCTCGAGACAAATAAAAGGCTCTTACTGCGAATTAGGGTGGGAGTCAGAGCTGCTAAACACACCGAACTCAAAACAAACAAAGGCAAACATGAAAGGCTTGTTTGGGGCTCGGTTGCTATTCTCAGTGGAAGGATTATTGTTGGTTTTTAAGGGAAGTTCATCCCGGAGGCAGTGGCATTACTTGAGCAAGATTGAGCTGTTTAAAATTTCAGGGTTGTCTGCCAAAATAAAAATAAAAATAAAAATGATAATGATAATAATAATAATAATAGTAATAATAATAGGAAGTCGTGTGGAGAGGAATGTGCTGACAGCAGGAAAGTTTGGGTAATAACTCACGTGCTGGGGATGATGCTCTGGAGCTCTGGGGATGCTGACGATGCTCCCATGCTCTGCTGATGCCTTTTGGGGCTCCCTAAAAACAGAGGCCAGACAAAATTAAGAGAATAAAAAGCAGTTATATTTATTGAAGGGCCTTCAGGTACATTTCAGGCAGGTGAAGCCCCCCCGCAAGGGCCACACCCAAAAAATAGTCACGGGTTTTCACACTTTTATAAGTTTGGTCCATTTGCATATTGGGGGTTAATTGTCCAATTACAGCTTCAGGAAATGAAGTCATTTACTCCAAATTTGTTCCCCCAAACTCACTTTTGTTTCCATCTCTCAGGCCTGAGGCAGTGAGGGGACCTTGATTGCCAGGCCTGGAGAGGAATTGTTGTGTCTGCCCAAAATGGGACAGCAGCAGCTCACACTGTGTGTGGAGTCAAGAGTTACACACTAAAGAACTGCAGGATTACAAATATATGAAAAATATAAAAGCTAAAATCCAAAGCACCTCACTCTTGCTTTGTCCAGGGTCAGATGAGCCCAGAGACTTCCAGAGAATTTCAATCTCAGCATCTGGCGCAGCCAGACTCCTCCTGGGCCATCAGCAGATCCTCCCACAGCACCAGTTTTGTGGCTGGAACCCCGTAAAATGCTCTGGGTGACCTCAGCAGGCCTGAGGTGAGCTCATTCTCCGGGGCTGAGGTGTGAAAATCCCCATTTGCTGCAGAGCCCCGGCATGCACAAACCACCTGGGGATGGGTATTTTCTCCTTGCAGCCCCTGGGGAGGTGACTGGGATCAGCTGCGCTTGTGAGTGTCCCATTCCCCCTCCAAGAACATTCTCCTGGCAGTTGTTGGTGTCCAGGAATTACAGGCACAAAACGTATCAGGCCCTTTGAAGCCTGGCTGAAAACTTGATTTAAGCCCCCAGGAATAATAAAAAGGAAGTAAAGAACACAGTAAAGCTGCAGAAAAGGATTAAGAGGGGGGGAAAAGCCAACAGGGACAGGCAATTGCAGCCCTGTGGGATGGGGGATACAGTGCTGATGCTTTCACTGCAGCTCCCAGCCCTGTACACAAACCCTTTTTTCCCTTTTTAAATCTGCAGCCATTCTCTTGTGGTTTTTTTTCTCTATACTGGTGGTTTTTAAGACAGAACTAAAGTTTAAAAGCAAAGATTTTCTTTTTTTAACCTACTTCCAGGAAATATTTTGTGTGTAATAAAGAGGCTGAAAATGCTCTGCTGCCTCTGAAGGCTTGGTCAAGAAAATAGGCAGGCTCTCAAAACCAACAGAAATCTGGGTTTGGATTGGGTTTATTTAATAATAATTTATTATTATTAATAAAAATGACAATTTATTTTGTTTGGTGTCTGTGGAAGAAAACCATTCATGGCTGCTGTTCCCTTTTCCCTTTGGAAGAGGGTTTGTCCAGGGCAAACCCTGGCTGTCCTTGCCCAAATCTGAGCACCTTCCAAGGTCAGAGCGTGCTGAAAGGGTTATAAACTCCTGCCAGGAACTGCATTTTAAGTTTGATGAGTGATCAGCAAACAATTCCAAAGAGTGTGCTCGGAGCAGGAGGACACGCAGAGAAATTAATGCAGAGCAATTTCTCCCTCATTTCTGAGACTTATTGGTGTTAATGCAGACTAATAGCCTCGGGTTTTAATTGTTTCTTTGGGTGCACTGGCTGCTTTTGTGTTTGTGTGTCTGCACAAGTCGGGGTTTGTGTGGGAAGTGGCCACACTGAGCTGGTCAGAGGCACTGGGAAACCATCCAGGGCCAGGCCTGGGAGGCCAAAATGGCAAAAACCCAGCAGTTTCCCCCCTGTTCATAGCTCTGCTTTCATAAGCTTGGTTGTAACACAATTCCCACCTCCTGGGACAACCCCTGAGCTGTCTGTTGGATGTTTGCCTGGCTCTGAGGCGGACACAAGCCCTGGACCTGCAGGTGCCACAGAGCTGCCAGGGACCCTGTGCCCCCAGCCCGGGACCCTCCCAGGAGGTTCCAGCTGCTCTGAGCAGCAGCTCTATGCCTCTGGAGCTGCCCCAGCCGTGTCCTGATGCTGGAACAGGACCCAGCTCCTGGTTTTTCCTCCTGACTGAAGGAAAGTCTCAGATTCAAACAAGTATTCCTCACACGGGGCACCAGTTGTGGGGTTTTTTGGTTGGTCCCCACACGGCTGGGAACTGCCACCTGGGCCCCTTGGAAGCAGTTCCCNATATTACTACTACTACATAACTACTACTTTGTTCACACCTGTGTGCTCCAACTCATCCCAAAGCCTTGGCAATTTTTTCCCTGGGACAGAGCTTAAAAGCAGTGTTCTGCTGAGGATTGGGGCTTTCTAAAACAAGCAGAGAACATTCTCTGTGCCCTGGATTCCAACACCTGAGCAGAGCCCCTAGGTCTCCTGAAGGTGTTTGTACAAATGGGGCCAAGCAGAACCCCCGTGGGCACATTAACTTTGCAAACAAAACCTCCCTTCAGGGCACTGCTGAGTGTCCTTCAGTTGTGTTTCAGCCCTTTAAATTTATGGGCTCGCATTTCCTTGAATGGCTTCAGGTGGTTTTGTGTAGTAACTGCAGTGAGAGCAGAGCCCTGACCAGGAGCAGGGTCCAGGTACCAAACCCAGGTCCCAGGTGCCTCATCCCAAACCCTGCCTTTCACTGCAGGGCTTTTCTCTGCTTTTCAGCACAGAAATAATGAGGAATGGACAATAAACATTGATATTTTCCTTACATTGGTAATTTTTGATGTGGGAATAATTTGTTTCCTTGACAAAAAAAAAAAAAAGAGTTTGAGTGGGGAGCTGGGGGATAAAATGGACCACAAGGTGTGAGGAAAACTCCTCGGGGCATCCAGGTCCAGCTCCTGCCAAACTCCCCGGGTGCTCTGGTGGCTCCTTCAGCTCTGGGGGGGTTCTGTTCTTTCCTCACCTTCTCCAGTCCCCAATTAAACACAGATGTGCTGTGCTTGGAGGGCACTGACAAGGAGGGGAAGCGTTTTAAGACGAATTACAGATCCAGATCTGATAAAAACCACAATTTCTGTGTGCTGGCCCCTTGCTGTGGCCCTGGCAGGGTTAAGGGCACCTCTTGCCTGGCAGCAGCTCCATTCCCTGCCTGGCAAAGCTGTCTTTGCTGAGAATCCACAGCCTAAACCACAGCCACCACCAAGAAAAATGGAAAAACCTTAAAATATAACAGCCCCTGGGATATTTTGGTAAATGATCATGATGTAAAATCACGTCGAGATGGATGGGGGAAGGGATAGACAGTTATAAAGTTAAAGAAATGATGTCTCTGGAACTAATCCTGGATTAATGACACCTTGTAGATCTTTACTGGCTCCCGTCTGAGGAGCTCAAGCTGACACACGGACATTTATTAATTAGAGCTCGTTTCACAGCAGAACAAGCTGAGGATGGGCACGGAGCAGAAGCTCTGGGCCCATCATAAGTCACACGTCAGGGATGGAGGCAGCAGTGGGAGACAGAGGTGTGGATTCCCAGCCTGTGGTGATGCTGAGCAGAGAGGCAGGAGGAATAAATTCTCCCCAAAGGTGAAAACAGCGTTTGGGTCAGGTAAGATTTATTCTGCCCCCAGCTGGAGTCAAGGAGGCTCTGGGTGAGGGCAGCAGGAGGTGACAAATTTGTGCCACAAAGAAAAACCCACATGGGTGTGACCCTGATGCTGAATTAATTACAGGCTGATGAGCTCCATAAATATGCCATGCTCTGATCATTTATCTGAAACATCTCATCTGGACTATAATTAGTAGATAAGAGACTTTAATCTTTCCTTTCTTCATGTTTGTTTGTACCTGTTTACGGGTTTAATTAAAACTAAAGCAGTTTAAAATAAATGATCAGAAAGGAGGAGTGATGAAGAGGAGGAAAGAAGTGGGAGAGCAGAGGAAGGTGGGGATGGAGGAGGGCTCTGGATGGTAGGGGAAGGCTGGAGCAGTGAGCTTAATTTTTAAAATAAAGCAGAAAAAAAATGAAATGATAAAGGAATAGCCTTTAAAATAATTAACCAGATTCTGTCCTCTTCTGCACCAATGACTCTGAGCTCAGTTACCCACTGGCTCCTGATGTCTTCCCTGGCAAACTGGGGCAGTGCTCAGCCAAGTGCCAAACTCCAGGATTAAAATGCAGCAGGAGGAAAGTGAAATATTGGTTTCCCTTCTCACATCCAGCCCCAATCTGCCTTTGAAGAAAGTGAGGCGCATAAAAAATGGATGAAAAGGTTCCTTGGGAAATTGCAGCATTTGCCTACAGCAGAGGCTGAGGTTTGGGGACAGATTGACAAAAGTTATTCAGGTGCTTGGAGGGCTTTGCCAACTCCCTGTGTGCACCTGGGGAGGCTTCAGGTGCCGACCCAATGAAGGTGAAACCATCAGTGTCTGATGTTCCAGACTCTGCTTTTGCCTGGAATTCTGTTTTCCCATGCCCCTGAGTGTGACTGTGCTCCCGTGGCAGATGGAGCTGCAGGGCTGTGGGTGCCCTGGGGCTGGGTGAGCTCCTGCTGCTTGAGCAGGGCTCAGGTCAGGCACACCCACAGGATTCCCATTCCCAGGCACCCTTTTTGGCTCCCAAATCCCCCCTCCCAGCTGCTCCCACCTGCACAGCACAAGTTTCTCTCTGTGAGCCCAAACTGGAGATTATTTTTGGGTTCTTTTCCCTGTTTCTTTTTCAACACCAGCTGGGCTTTATTCCTGCAGGTTGGTGTCCCTTGGGATGTGGAATATCCTGCACAAGGATCCACAGGGATCATCTCAGTCTAAGCACAGAGGAATGGGATGAGAGGGGGAGAGGTGGATTTTCCTGCACAAACCACCCCTTCAGCCCTGGCAGGGCCCTGAGCAGCTGTGGCTGGCCAGAGGAGCTGTGCAGAGCCAGGAGGAGAGGACAGAACTGGAACTGGGATGTTGGGTGGGCAAGTGGGACTGGGCACTGCTCAGGCAGCCCCACAGCAAGGCACAACCCCATCCCCACTCTCAGCCAGCTGTTCTCCTGGCTGGCCACTCCAAAAATTCCAGCTCCATCCCCTGCAGCCTCCCCGGGCTGTGGGCACTGCCAGGGGCTGCCCCAGTTTGCCCAAAGCACTGGGAGGAGGCAGAGCAGGCTCCTGGGAGGGCTCAGCTCTGCCAGCCGAGGGTCCCTCCTGTGCTGGCTGTGCTGAACAGCTCCTGCTGCCCAAAAAACTGTGAGCTGGAGCCTCTGATCCAGGCTGGGCTGTGGGACTGGGAGCAGCACCTTGTTCTGGGCTGGGCTTGGCTGGGATGGGCTGGACTGGATTGGACTGGGCTGGGCTGGACTGGA
>VXAX01004666.1:125565-138170 GCA_013399835.1 Leptocoma aspasia
GGTTGGGCTGGGCTGGACTGTGTTGGGCTGGGCTGGACTGGACTGGACTGGGCTGGGCTGGGCTGGGCTGGGCTGGACAGGGCTGGGCTGGCAGCCAGAGCCTGGGAACACCCCCAGCTCTCTGCTGGAGCCCTGGGCAGACACAGCCTTTGCAGGGTGGCTTTTCAAAGGATGGAGCCTTCTCTGTGCTGTGTAGGGCTTGTAGAGAGATTGTCTGTGTCTGTCAGAGAGGGTACACGAGAGTCACTCACCTCCTGAGCTTTAAAGGGGATTCAGTTATCTGTCCTCCTCTGACCTCAGCATCTGAGGCAGCAGAGAAAGCCTCCATCTGGGAATAAAACTGCATCATCCTTCCTCCTGCAGGGCCCTCTGCCTTGCCCTTTTTATTGTCTGAGATCTTGTTCAAATCCTGCCTCTTTCACATACCATCAGCTTCTGCTTTGCTGGAGTCAGGCAGAAGAAAAAACAAACAGAGCTCAGTTCCCAGCTGCTGGTTACTGCTCCAGGCTCCCCGCAGCCCTTCCCTCTCCCCAGGGATGCCCAGCTGATGCCATGGGGCTGCCCCAGAGGGGGCCCTTGACCCCCTCCTCCCGTGTGGGGATTGCTGTTGAGCAGGGGCAGGATGTGGCCACACCTCAGCAGAGGCAGGCTCTGTGCTGGGTTTGGAGGGTTCACTTTTCTACATGAAATATCACAAAATAATGATATTTTACGAAAATTCACGGGGTGGGGGGGGGAAAGAAAAATCACGTTTTCTTCTGTCTGCAGCTGTAACTCCACGGGGCAAAATCTCTGTGTGATCCACGAAATTACAGGTGTGGGGCTGGCAGGTCATAAACCAGATTAGGAACTGCTGTGGCCTGGACTGGATTTAATGAATCACATTCCTATTAACGAGGAATTGTTCGTACCCATGCTCCCCTCACACACATCCCAAAGTCAGCTGTAAGTTTTTCGCTTAGTTTTGCATGACTGGAGAAACTTCAGCAGTGCAAGGCTGCTGGGGCAGGCAGGGAGCTTTGCTTCCATGCTCAGACTGCTCTTGGAAGTGATTGATCTTGCTTAAGTGTTGGCACCCAGCTCCCCTTCCCGCTGGCAGCAGCACACGCTGTCTTCCAGGCTATTTTCCATGTCAGAGGAGGAGAGAGATCATGCTGAAATGAGTTTGTTCTGTGTTTGAGTGTCTCTAAAAATCAGCAGTTTGGGTTTTGTGAAAAATGCATATTTTTATATATAATACATATAATATAATTATATAATATATAATAAAATTTATATATTAAATATTTTATNCCTTAGCTTTACCTTAGTCAACACTCTAGAGCCAAAGAATTGATTTATGTGATGAAGTGCGAAACAGAAATTAAACAAAAACCATCCATTGTTTAAAAAGAATGTTTGAATCATGTATGAAGAAATATGAATATGCAACAAACTATTACTTTTAAGGAGTAACCCTTATTAGTACTGTGTACTTTTCCTGAGACAGAAGCACCTGGACGTCCGTAATTCTTTGCTTTTTATTGTCTCTTTTATTGTCCTAACCCTAATTATCCCAATTTGTATTACCTTAATTTTTTTATTATTAAACTTTTAAAAAAAGAAACAAGTGTGAAGCGTTTTTCACAGGTTTGAACCCCTCCCAGTTTGTTTGGGGTCAGATGGGATCACTGGGATTGCTGTTCCCACCTGGGGAAGGGGCTCACCCTGAGGCAGGAACGGGAGCAGGAATGGGATTGGCAGGTCCTGGGATTTATGTGGTCGAGCACACCTTCAGCTCTGGGCTCTGCCCCTCTGGGGATGCTTCCAGCTGGGCTGAGATCCCTGAGGAGAACTGGGCTCCAGGCTGGTGGGAAGTGCAGGATTCTCCTGGGTTAAATCAGAGATTCCGCAGTAATTCCAACGATTCCAGTCTTCTGTTTGTGACAGATTTAGTGGATAAATGTGGAAGGTGGCAGTCCCCAGGGCTTTGGGGCGTGTGTTGCTAACACAGGGACTGCAGTGCTCCCACCCAGCCCTGCCTGGCGCTGCTCACTCCTCACCCAGCTCTTCCCTTTCCAGCTCCGTCCTGCTGCAGACATTCACATCCAGGAGATGTAATCAATGCCTGGATTTCAATGCTGGAGCCATTCCCCACAGAAATCCCCTGCTCAGTCAATTAGCAGGACTGAATTTCATATTACTTAAAATCTATTCTCCTGGAAGGCAGGAGGTTCCAGCATCTCCACCTATATTTGCTGGGATTATTGCTTAAAGGTGGCTTAGCTGCTAAGCCACTGCTGCAAAAGCTCCATTAAGTTCTTTCCTTGTTGTACATGGGAGCTGGAAGGATTTCAGGGCAGCAGGTCGGCTGCAGAAACCCAACACCCATTCTTCCAGCAATTAAACTTTGCAAAGTAAACTCTGTGGATTTCATTAAGGAAATGGAGCCATCAGCACTGGGAATACCGTTTATGAATATTTCCTTGTAATGGCCAAGCGAGCATGTTGACAGGATGAGTTATTAGACATATTTACAAACAGCTGTTAAAAAGCCAATGTGGAGGTCCCAGCTGTATTTTTTTCCCCTTCTTATGCAGAGTTTATAGCAGTTATCCTTTGAAAAGCCAGCTTGATTGGCTTTCCTGCGAGGAGAGGTAAGCTTGATTAATTTATTCCTCCTCCCCGGGCCTGCAGTCACAGGGAGGGAGCAGTCTGTCTGTCTGTCTGTCTGTCTGTCTGTGTGCAGCTCACTCCAGGAATAAACCCAAGGGCAGCCAAGCAGCTCCCAGCCTACACGTGTTTAATTACAGGGATTGTGTACTTCTGGTGCAGGGATCAATAAGTTTGAGTCTTTTCCCCAACCAGGCTGATTTTTCATGGAATTCTTTTCCTTCGCTGTGTGAAATGAGAGGTCATTGGTGGGAGTTGGACACCAGGGGAGAGGGTTTGGGCCCTGGTGGCATCAGGGGAGAGAGTTTGGGTCCTGGTGACACAGGGAAGGGTCTGGCAGGGTTCAGTGGCTGATCCTCCAGTTCCAGAACAGGCATGAGAGAAGGGGTTAAACCCAAGGTGTTTCCCCTTGAGGAGCTGTGGATTTTGTTCCTGAACATCTTGGAAGTCACAGGCAATGTGAACGCTCTCCTCTCCTCTCCTCTCCTCTCAGGCAGGGGATGAGGAGCAGCCCCAGCCCCTGAGGGGCCCTGGCAGGTCCTGGCAGGTGACAATTCCCTGGAACCATCATCCCCCACCCCGCAGTCCCAGCCCTGTTCCCCAAGGCAGGGCAGCATCCCCTGCAGCCCCCAGAGGGCTGAGCTGCTTTCCCCGTGGGGTTCCAGTGTTCCCCTTCCACCACTGAAATCCCTCCCAGCCATTCCCATCTGGGCTTCAGAACCAGTTTCTCCAAGGAAGCTGGTGGAGAAATGAGCCCCTGGGACAAGCTGAGTGTTCAGTGATGGCTTTGCTCAGGTCACTGCTGGTGCTGCCCGAGGCTGGCTCTCCAATTTCCTCCCCCCAGCCCCAGCAGTTGGCCCTGGGCCATACAGGAGGAATATTGTTCCTGGGGTACAGGAGGTCATCAGGGAAAACAAGCTGTGCATGTTCTCTGTGTTTGTATCCATCATTTTCACAAATCTGTTTCAGCAAACAGAACCCGTGTGAAGCCAGCCCTGGTTTTGTGCGTTGGAGAGAATTTCAGGTCTCTCTAAATCCATGAAATGAATCAAGCTTTTTTTTTAAAGAAGATTTTAAAGTTCATTAAGAAATGGAAGTGTGTGGCTATAAAGAAGTTAGATTTGGCATAGCACCCATATATAACACTCCTATTTTCCAGGGAGATCCAGTGGAAGGACACATTCCCTCTGTGAGGTGCTTAGCTTGATGAGAAACCCATTTGTAAGGAAAATTGACTCTGGAAACAGTCGAGAGCGAGCGGCTGCTTGCTCTAAAGTCCCTGCCAAGTGATTGATTCAGTCCGTGGGTTCATCAGATCATTGCTTCCAATAATATCATTTTGCTTATTTATTTTCTAGAGGATCAATATGATAAATATTGCAGCACCGTGGGAGTGCCAGGGGTGGTTCCTGGGGTGGTGAGGGGCTCTCTGCAGCCTCTCCCTGTGCCCCCTGAAGCAGAAAAGCAATTCGCTCACACCGAGGGCTGCAGATGAGCCTGGATGTTCGCTGCAATAAATGCAAATTATTTGAATTCATTTCGCTGCTAAGAGGAGAAGAGAGAGGGGGAAAAAAGAATAAAAATTAAAGCTAAAGATGTTGCAGATCAAGGAATTCAACTTTAAGCAGACGCGGAATTAACATAAAAGAAAACAAAGCAATAAAGAGAGGGGGGAAATAGATTTTGCTAAAATAATCTGGTTTAATGAATAGGCCGTGATTTATTTCTGAAGTACCTCTCTGTGGTGGTGGTTTTCTCCCCCCTGGCTTTTTTAGAGCACGTACAATGGCATTCTGGCCCTGCTGCAATCAGTCTGCTTCGAACAGCTTGTAGATATTTGGCTGTGCACTGGCCCATGAGAGCAAATCGTCCTCCCTCATCGTCAAAGACTTTCTTTTCCAGTTCCTTTAGAGGTGACAAACGGTTCCCCTTCCTTTTGTTCTCCAGCGTTGAGCACATTCAGCTCTTCTGGCTCTCCTTTATTATTTTTGTTTGGGTTTGCCAGTGACTTGTGCTCCTTGGTCTGCCAGGGCTGGGGAGGTTCCTGCTCCTGCACCTGGGGATGGAAGCCAGCCCCGGGCTTGTCCTGCAGGAGGGATCCCAGCTGGGATCGTCCCACCCTGGGGGAAGTCCTGCAAAGCCTCTCCAGCAGAAAGGAAATTCCCTCCCTCTGCAGCAGTGCACGGGCACCCGGAGCTCTCACCTTTGGTGTCCAGCACCACAGAAGAAATAAAGGATAAAATTACCTTAAAATGAGATACTGGACTTTAGGGATAGCCTGCCCAAGTCACTTCTTGGTTAAATTTAGTTTGGATTGCTTTCTAAGCTGGGGAGTTCTGCAAAGGAGAGGGAAGAGAGGGAAGGGTTGCATCCTCCTGGCAAACCCTCTGGTGCCTCCTTCAAGGGTGTGAGGGCTCCTGCAGCAGCCAAACACCAGACAAGGGCTGTGCTGGCCTGGGAATTCCCCATCTGGCAGAGAAATGGGCTCCAAGGCTTGGGTTTGGACTGGCCATGGGTAACTTGGGGTGATTAAAGTCCTGCAATGCCACAGAACTGGAGCCTGAGGATGCTCGGCACCGAGGAATTCAGATGTTGTTCAGATTTGCCAGATTTGCACATTTGGGCTCTCCCTGCCCTTTCTCCCCTCTCCCTGAGCTGAACCCCTGGCCCAAGGAACACCAGAAATCACAGAAGAGAGAAATACCAGCATTCCTGATTGGAAACAGCCTCTTCCTTTTGTCTGGGCTGGGTAATTTTAACTGGTCCACTTCAGCTGCCAGAACACATTTGCCAAGGAAAACTTCCCCATTTAAACCTTCTACTCATCTAAATAAGGAGAGAGGAGCTGGAAGCAGATCCTGGCAGAGCCACGGAGGGATTGGAGCTGGCAGAAATCACCCACTTGGTCTCCTTTTTTTTGTGATCCAGTCCTTCCCCCTCAGTTTGAAACCCCACCTGCTTTTCCTGGTGCACATGGGGGTGGCTCTGGTGTCAGTCACGGCCTGAGGATGACACGGGGGCTTGGACAGGAGTTTTGGTCTTCTTTTATTCCTCAGGATGTGCTTTTGCCTTTCTTAATGCCCCAGGACTTCACCCCAGGTCCCAGTCCCCAGGGGCAGGGTGCCCACCAGGCTGGCACCAGGGAGGTGCCACCGCCACCGCCCTGAGCAGCTTTTGGGAGGGAAAAATGGAGATTTGGGGCCTTCTTTGGTCAGAAGGAAACTTGTTAGAAGCAGAGCAGCTTGCCAAGGCCCAGCAGCTCAGCGGAGGCACCTGTGACACCTCTGGGGGTGTCACAGAAGGAAATGCAAGGTTTCCCCCTGGTTTTGGTGGAGGCTGCAGTGGAGCTCCCTGGTTTGGGGTCGGGGTTTGTCCCCAGCAGGAGCTGGGGGGGTTCATCCCCTGCCCCAGACCTGGCACTTGGGATCAGCATCTGAAAGGCTCCTCCAGACCCCACAGAGGGCAGTCAGTGGCATCTGCAGGGCTGGCAGCTCCTTAATTAGGGGAATGCAAATGGGCTCGAGGGAGAAGGTGCCAGGGAAAGGAAAAGCAGCTCATGAAAGGGAGCTCAGACAAGAACGGGGAAATTATTCACATAGCCCTAAAGTTTACTTCTAAGAGGTCTTTTTTTTCTTTTCTTTTTTTTTTTTCAATTTCATATATTTGCCTTGATCATTTGAGAGAAAAGATCCGTCCACAGACAGATCTCCAAAGAGATTATGATTTTTTTCAGCGTTGCTGTTGCTTTAATCCGTGGTCTCTTTAGACAGGGAATGTCTAATTGGTGCACTGGTGAAATCAAATGTTTAAATAGATTGAATGGCAGACTTTTTCCCTCTGTTGTGACATTAATCCCCCAATATTCCTGGGCCCCTTGCTGGGTATTGAGGCAAAGAAAGGAGCCAGAGGAGGTCCCTCTCTGTACATCTGTGAGGTGAAAACTCCCTGGATACACTCCCCACACATGATCCAATACATCAATTAAACCCAGGACCTTGCTGCAATCAGCACTGGCACACATGAAATAAATCTCTCCATATGATCCACATTTCTCTAGCCCAGGGCAGCTCCTGCAGAGGAGCTGAGGTGGGGGAAGGCAGGAGAGGGGAGCCCCAGACAGTGCCTGGGCTCCAGCAGAACTCCCTGCAGGGATGGAACTGAGCCTTCCTCGCTCTGATGCCCTGGGCACTGAGAGAGCTGCAAGGAGGTGCTGGAGAAGCAGGTGAGATGGAAATTCAGGGGGAAATGAAAGGGTTGGTGCTCTTGAAGTTTTCTTCTTTTGTTGTTTTTATCCTTTTCCAGCCTCTGTTCTTTGTGATTGTAATGAAACTGATAATAGCGTTTAAAATGAGCTTGTATCTGTTCTGCCTTTCTCCGGTGCTGGCTGAGTTACCTGAAGAGAAGGAGTTTTTTGAACTTCTGGGTTTGTATTTGACTGTGAACATCCCCCTCCCCTTCCTGACAAACCTCCTAAGAATCCTGGAAAGGGTCTGGAGCAATAAGCAGGCTGCAGCTCCGCATTCCTCCATCACTTACAAAACGCTTTGCAGAATTTGCAGCAGCAGATTAACACTGCCAGAGCCACAAATCAAAGGATTTCCAGTTCCACCCTGCTCCCACCTATTATGCAGGGGGAGAAAAAAAATCTCCATCTCCTCAGACAAGAGGGAAAAAAGAGATGAAATTAGGGTTTAAAATCATTTTGGTTTGCATTTCATTCCGTTTGGCACTGTCAGTGATACACAGCGCCTGCAGAAGAATTAGAAAGATTATTGTGGAGTAGAAGGCAGAGCCACAGCGTGTTTGACAATATGCTCTGTATTTTACCTTCATTAGGACAGGGAGCTTGAAATACTCATTTCTTTATGATGAAGGAACTAAAGATTTCCAATGAGTGCAGAGCAGGGAGCGGGCAGGGGAGATTTATTGCTAAAGCAGCTTCTTAATCACAGCAAGCACCTGAACTAAATTGTGGAGATGCTTCTCCCCCAAGACACCCCTTCAGCCCTGCAGGTGGAATTCAGCCAGCCCTGAGGAAATCCAGGTGCAGAGATTTTGGGAGACCCCAGTCTGGTAAAGCCCACTTTGGACATCCAGCCCTCCAAAGGGGACAGCTGTGTCACCACGGGCCCTGCTGCATTTGGGGTCTTTGTGCAAGCTCGCCATGGGTTGTGGGACACCAGGAGCAGCCCCAGGGACAGCCTGGGATGGAGATGGTGGGAATTGGGACCACGGTGATCAGCAGCACCTTGGGGTGATAACGCTGGGGGTGTGCCCTGGCCTGGAGCTCTGAGCACTGAAGGCTTTTCCTGTTCCTGGAGCAAACCCCGACAGGAAATCTTTGCAGGCTGGGTTGGAGCTGTGTCATTAGTGAGTAATTAATGACATGGACAAACCAGCACCGGGGGAACCTTGGCCGTCTCTGCTTCAGCCACCCAACAGCAGCAAGGGCGAGAGGCAGCAGGCACAGCTGGGGCTGGGGGCAGCTCAGGGGTCACCCCCGAGCAGGGAATGTCCCCTCCTGGCTGGGGAACGTGCCCCTGGTCCATGGACAAGCTGGGGAGCTGCTGTCAGAGCAGGGCTGGGCCCTGAGGCAAGGGTCAAGCTGTGAATTCTCCCTGGGACAGGGCAGGGCAGCTGGTGTTGGAGGCTGTGTGGCCACTCCTTCACCAGGGGCCAATAATCGACTCCAGGGGCTGAAACTCCTCACCCCCCTTGATCCCAGCCTGACCCTGAGCATCCCTGGGAGGCTCCAGAAAAGCCAGTCCTGGCCTCAGGCACTCTCCAGCAGCTGGATTGGGGTCAGCACAGCTGGATGGGGTCAGCAGCTGGGATGGGGAATGCTTCCAAAAGCCGTGGATGGATGCCCAGTCCCATGGTCTGGTTCTGGGGAAGGCTCAGCTCCCTGCTCTCAGCCCCTGTGCCCCGCTCTGCCCGGTGGCCCTGGGCTCCCAGGCCCCTCTGGGGACACTTTGGAACACAGCTGTGCTTCAGAGTGGCACCAGAGGGCCACAGGGGGCTGACAGCCCCTTCAGGTGACCTTTCCTCGGCCACTTTGCTTGGCTTGTGACCGAGATGGGAACCTCTCCCTGCTCCTGGCAGGGACATGTGCAGTCCTGGAGGGGGAAGCACAAGGATGAAGCAGAATATTTATTTTAAAAGAGGTAGGAGTGCTGTGCAGAGCTTGGGTCATGCTGAGGAGCCAAGGGAAGGAGAGCAGAAGGTGACCCCATCACTTCTGGTGTGGGCCAGTCTGGCCAATGTTTTCATGTTGCATTTGATTTTTTAACATCACTAAATATTGCTGATTTTTTTTTCCAGGGTTATTTTTGTGCTCTCCTCTGTATGATCCCATTTCTTTCAGCTCTTAGCTGTGGGAAGATGATTAAAAATGGCACATTGTCTGCAGCTGGAATTCCTGACACAACCCTGGCACAGGCAATTGTGTTCCTGACAGTAACAAGACACTCTGGAACTCGAGATTCAGAGACTTTCTGTTCTCCTGCCCTTGCATTTAATAAAACCAGAGTTTGTTTTAGAAAGAAAAAGCTAGAGTTAATTTCAGCTCAGTTCAAACCAGGGGATCCAGAGGCAGGAGCCAGAGCTCGGAGTTATGGGAAAATCCGAGGAGAGGAAGGGATAAGGAGCGCTAGGAAAAGAAAAATCCTTTTTATTTCCCAAGAAGACATGATGAACAGGAGAGAGAGAAAAAAAATCACTTGACAAGGTTCTTCTAAAGAGGAAGAATAGTGCAAAGTGCTGGTTAAATTCCCATTGATCCTTCACTCAGCTTCCCATATACATGTGGGTTTGACTATTTGATACTTCCTTTCACTGTCATAAGTAATAACTGAGGGGAAACAATCATTTCTAAATAACTGCCTATGATTCCTCTATTGTAGTGATTAGTGCTGAATAATTATTAGCTGCGCTGGCTTTCTGCGGGGCTGGGCGGCAGCGGGAGCTGTCAGCGCCTATAGACGGTGCCTATAGATGGTGCTCTTGGCCTCGCACAGCCGCTCCTCGCCGAAACCGCCGCCTGGCCGTGCTCCCCGCGCCCCAAACCCCCACGGGAATGGGGGGGAAAGGCTCTTTTCCCCGCTGTTTCCCTGCGGTGGCTGTCTGGGAGGCGATGGTTTTGGTTCATTGCCCGGGGAATGGCAAATGTGCAGCGAGCGCTGATTTCGGGTCTCGGTGCCCAGGGAAGTGCCCGAGGCGGTGTCCGGAGCCGGTCCCGCAGCGCTGCCCGGGAATGTGGAGCGCTGGCTGCTGGGAGGCTCGAAAGGCTCCTGATCAGACAGGTTCGTGACCCCCACGCTCTGGAGCAAAGGCAAAATCAAAGATACGGACAAAGAGAAGTTGGGATACACGGGCTCCAAACAGAGCCTGGGCTGCCCCTGGTGCTTTGCTTCCCCAGCTGCCCAAACGCTGCTCTGTCACCTCAGCCCCTCGGGAAAGGGTGCTGGGGATATCCCCGGGTCAGAAAATAGGGATAAGAAGTTCATGCCAAGGTTCAGAGATGGTTTTATAGCCCACATCCCCTCCTCATTTCTGGTTTCTTCTCCACAGCTCCGTGTGTCTATTGGGGCCCCAGCTGCCAAGGAAGTGGCCACTGGCACCCAGGTGGCACTGCAGGCAGGTCCAAGTGCCTGTTCTGTCCCCAGACTCGGGAACAGGAGAGGGGGATGTCAGACATGGACCAGGACCTGCTCTCCCAGCTGTTAAATTCGTGTCTCTGCACGCTGGTACCATGAGGGTGTGCAAATCCAGATGTGCAGAGGTTGTGTGGAGCTCTGTGGCCACAGCACTGTACCTGTGTGTCCACCTCTGTACATCTGTCCCCTCACTCAGCTGAATTTGGGGCAGGTGCTTCCTCCTGCCACAGCTCCAGACCCTGATCCCAGCCCTTAGGCCTGCCACCTTTGCAGGAGAAGGTGAATGCAGATAACACCTGGATACTGCCAGTGCTTCTTAGGCTGGCCTTGTGCAGGGCCAGGGGTTGGATTTTGCTGCTCCTGGTGGCTCCCTCCCAGCCCAGGACACCCTGAGTGCCCCAGAGCTGGCTCAGCACAGATCTCACTCGTATTTACAGCACAGAAAACACTCCTCAGCCCAGCAGCACATCCCCCCTGAGCACCCCCGCTGAACCCCTTGCTCTGTGCCACTCCCCACACACTGGCCCAGCCCGTGGCTCAGGTGCCCTGCAGGAGCTGTGCTGCAGCTCTGGGGCTGCTCCCCAGCCCAGCAATGCTGGAACAATTAGCTGGAAACAGCCTCTGCGTCCAGGAGCACAACTGGCCATCAATAAATGATAAACAGGAGCCAGGATGCAGACACAGGCCTGCAAAGAGGAGAGGAAGGGTTCTTGGGGCTCTCTGCCCTGCCCTGGAAGGCTCTGCCCGAGGAGGAGCTGCATTAGTGGGATGTGCATTTATCCAGAGATGGGTTTTGCAGTGGGAATGTGCAGCACAGGAACTGTACTGGGAGCAGAGTGGGAGAGAGAAAGGCTTGCTCAGGAACCAATGCTGCCATCCACTGAGTGCCTTCTGCTGCCTCTCCTGAGCTCAGCAGCTGCAGCTTGGGGATCTCTCCAGGCTGTCAAAGTCCTCAGCTCTGGAGCTGCAGTGGGGTCGAGGGGCCCCTTTCTGTGGGAGTGGGCTGTGCTGTGCAGGGAGCTCTGCCCCTGCTCCCCTGAGGGCTCTGCAGGGGCTGCTGGAGAGGATGGGGGAGAACATGGACAAACCAAGGTGTGCCTGTCTCCCTGGGGAGGGGCAGTGCAGGGCTGGTGTAACCCCCAGGGCAGGGGGACCCCGGTCTGCACAGTGGGATGCAAAGGAATTCCCTGCTGGACTTCCCATTAGGGGTTCCTGAATCCTCTGCAGGGGGCAAACAGCAAAACGAACGGCAACAGTGTCTTTTTCCACCCAAAACTGCTCTTGCAGGGCCTTGCTAAGGTGCACCAGGCAGGGAAGATGCAGCCAGGCCACTTCTGTGGCCATGGTGACAGCAGTGAGGGTGACACAGGCTGGGCTGGAGGGGAACTGTAAGAGGAGATTGGGTTGGTTTAGTCACTTGGGTTTGCTGTGGAGGAGGCCCAGGATGATGGCTCTGATTTCTCTTGCAACTGTTCTAATGTGTAATAGAAAAATGGTTAAAAAATTCCCCATGACAAGATCTGGCAAACAGCAATCCATCACAGTATTGATCCCCTCCACCAGTTGCACTCCTCGGAATCATTCCCATGCCCCTGGCTGGGTCAGGGTCAGCTGGACCGTGGTGCTCCTGGCTTTCAGGAGCAGAATGTCCTGCTGTGGCACTGGGACTGGCTTTTCCTCCCGGACTCCAGCTGTTCCCAAACCCTAGTGGGTGCTGCAGGTGACCAGTGGGGTGTTGGGAGGTGCTCCTCACTTTGGGTACCCTGAGCTTCCAGGTGTTTCTCCCCGTGCTAAGGTAGCAGGAAAGGCCAGGTCTGTGGCTCTGTGGCTGAACCACTCAGCCCCAAGGAGGGGTCCCCTGGTTCCCAGCAGTGGGTGGTCACAGAGGGCCCTGTTCCAGCTGGCCATGGCCACTGTGGTTGGGTTCTGGCAGCTTTTGGCAGGAGGTGTGGGGCTCAGCGGCTTCGGGGGCATTGCAGCACATGCCCAGCTCTAGCTCTGCTGGAGGTGACCCGGCCTTGGCAGAAAGCCAGGCTGCCAGCCCCTTCCAGAGATGGGGAAACTGAGGAACGGAGAGCTCAGGTGTCGCTCTTACCACCAGAACCGGAGCCGAGGGGTGCACAGGGGGTCAGAGCTGGGGACAGAGCCCGACAGCCGCGTTCCGCTCCCTGCGGCCCCCCCAGGGCGGGACAGCTGCGGGGGCAGGTGCGGGGCTCTCGGGGACAGCTGTGCCGGGCCGGGACGCGCAGCCCCGCGCGGTGAGGCTGCCCCGGGCGCTCCGGGGCTTTGTTCCAGCGC
>VXAX01004666.1:143804-169793 GCA_013399835.1 Leptocoma aspasia
GGGGGGCGCTGGTGGCGCTGCCAGCCGTGCCCTGTCCCCTCTCCTGCCGTCTGCAGGGCAGGGGCACCCAGCTGGGCGGGCACAGCGTCCGTCTGTCCGTCCCCGTGCGAGGGAAGGGAAGGGAGGAGCGGAGCGCTGCCCGGCTCAAACGGGAGCAGAGCTGTTACAGTCTGTTAACTCGAAATAATTCAGCAGCGTCCCTTCGGCGAGCTGTGAAAAGCCCCCTTTGAGGTGCCCGTGTTGTGGAGGAGCCGCTGCTCCCCCAGGGCATTCTGCTATTAATTCATTAGATCTGANAATCCCTCAAGGGAAACATTTTTTCACTTAGTTACAAAGATTTCATGGCTAATTAGAGTAAATGTGGTTTTTAGAGTGTTAATCTCTTAACCAGCTTGGCTGGGAGGCCACCGCCACAACAGCAAAGGGGAGGGCAGGGGGGACCGAGGGGGCAAAGGTGCTCCCGACCCCTCCCGGGCTGGCCGGGGGCTGCACCTGAGGGAGCTGAAGTGTCGCTGTCACCCGGAGCATCCCTGGGGAGCTGCGCCCGCTGGGTGCCACCTCCGTCCCCGGGCAGGGCGAGGGCACAGGGGGCTGGCCGGCGATCGGGCCGGGAGGCCACGAGCCCTTTGTGCGGCGCGGGGGGAGCCGCGATCAAAAGCCAAGGGAGAACAAAAGTAGAATTGAGGGCAGCGCGCTGTCCTCGGGCGGCAGCGGCGGCTCAGAGCCGCTGGCTGCAGCCAAAATAAATGTATTTACTGCGGGGTGGTGCCGGCAGGGACTCGGCCGGGGGAGCCTCGGGCTGTGTCCCCACGTGCTGCTGTGTCACAGGGTGGCCCTGCCACCTCCAGCAGCACTGAGCGCCCGGTGACACACGCGGGCCAAGTGGCCTCTTGCTGCCAAAGGTGTTTTGCCGATGGAAGTCATCTTCTGTTGCGGCTGTGAGGAGATTTATCCTCATGTCTGTGTAGTGTTTATCTTTTCTCCAGTTCTCCCCACCCGCGCTGCCTCCCTGGCATCCACATTTCAGCCTGGTTTTGGCTGCACCTCCAATGGGAGAAATGGCAAAAGGGGCTGAGGGACCCCTGAGCCTGCCCAGCGCCCACCCTGGGCCCCACAGCCAGCTCGGGGGTGGGAATTGGGGGTGGGATGTGGGCTTGAAATTCCTCCTCATCCCACTAGAGGGGATCCTCTGGATCCAGCTAAAAACCGAACATAAACCCAGCAAGGAGCAAAGCTGCGCTGAGCTGCAGCCTCTGGCTGGTGGCGATGGGGGACGGGGTGGAGGGGCTGGAAATCTGACCTGGAGCTTTGCCGAACTGGAGGGGGCACAGGAGGATTTGGGTGCTTTTCAGACATTCCCGGGTGATCCAGGCTGGCTGTGGCCCCTCACTCCTTGTCCGTGGCTCCTCTGCTCGGGTGGGGCCGGGCTGCTCCAGCAGCGCTCTCCCAGGGAAGCTTTCCCAAGCACAGAGCGCAACACGTGGCAGTGATGGAGCTGATGGGCTGCGGGCTCCCTGCTGGCTTGGGGTGGGAATTCTGATCCCTCCGTGCGGGGCCGGGTACCGGGATGCTGCCGGGGATGGGGTGCTGGGAAAGAGGAGCCCTCCCCTCCTTATCAGAGAGAGCCCATCTCGTGTTTCTCGCTGTAATCGCAGCTTCTGTTTGGCTGAAATCGACCTGGGAGGGGGAAATGGGGGGGAGTGAAAAGCGAGATAAATGTATCCTACTATGAAAATTTAATCCTGCTTTGCCTGGACTAAAATTGCATTCAGAGCTGGAGATAAAAGGCATCAGAGTCACGTTATAAAAAAGTCCAGATGATGTCCAAAAGCATGGGGAGAGTAAGCCTGGGAGAGCCCTGCCAGGGCTCTGCTGTGCCAGGGTGGCAGCCACTGCTGTCCCTCCTTACCTGGCACTGCCCTGCCCCTGCCCAGCTCCGTGCTAGGGGCACACTCAGCTCTATCTCCCCACTTGCTGAAGGGGAAGGTTCTTCCAAGAGCTTCCCCTGTGGAAGTTCTGACATCCAGCTGATCCTGTGCTCACCCTGCACCGTGCTCTGTGCTGCCTGCGAGCTCCCAAAAACCTCAGTGCACAGGGCTGACCCCACTGTGCCACGGGCTCCTGAATGCCTGGGCACTTCCTGAAGCCCAGGAGAGGCTCTGCAGGGCTCCTGCCTGTCCAGCCATTCCCAGATGGAGCCTGGCAGCCCATCCCCAGCCCTGTGTGAGGTTGGAGGGTCCTGTCCCAGCCAGCCCCTGGCTCTCCAGAGCTGGCTCCATGCTGTGCTTGCTGTGACAGCAGCTTCCCAGGCAGGAACGTCCCTCACAGCCCTTTTCCTGCTCCAGCACCATTTCCCCACTTCATAAAAGTGAAAGGTGATGTCTGAGTAAATATTGCCCTGACCTCTCACCTCTCCTCCTCCCGCTGCTGCTGCCTCCCCAGAGCTCCCCTGTGCTGCCCCAGGGCTGTGCCAGGAGCAGGGGGCTCCATGGGGGCTCCATGGGGGCTCCATGGGGGCTCCGTGGGGCTCAGGGCTGGAACACAAGCCCGGTGTCTCATGGCTGGAGCTGGACAGGAAGGGCAGGGTCCGGCCTGGCTCCCCCAGGTGTGCTCAGTGGGTGTTGGGTCAGCGGTGGGGAGCACTGTGAGCTCTCCCTGTGGGTGTGACAGCCACCAGCACCGTCCCTGTGTCACAGCCCAGCCAGATCCTGGGCAGAGCACAGGCAGGAGCTGCTCTGGCAGGAGCCTCTGTGGGAACCCACACCAGGAATAATCCCTGTGAGCAGGAGAGTGTTCCGAGAAGGGGCTACAGGTAGGGAGAGCTGAGTGTGGGTCCAGCCTCTGCCCCTCTGTGTGCCCCGGAGGGGCTGGCAGGGCTCTCCCAGGGCTGGACCAGCGGCTCCCACCTGCCCTGGGCTCGACTCGTGCATGGGGATCAGCAGTGGGAATGCAGGGGTGTGTGTGGGGAAGCCCTTGGGAGGCCCAGGCAAATCTAATCCCATTTTCCTACTGAAGGGGTGGCGGATGGGAGCGCGGCCGTCCTTGGCGAGGCCACTCCTGGTGCGTACAGCACGGGCTGAAGCAAACAGCTCATTTTCCTCGCAGCTCCTGTGTGGCTCTGACAGCATTTACACACCAGCAGTTTAACCCCCGCAGGGTCAGGCTCTGGAGCCCCATTTCCCTGTCTGGGGGAGGCGCAGGAAAACAGGAAAGCTGTGGGGCAGCGCTGGCTCTGCCGCCGGCTCCTGACGCGCGCCGGGGAGGAAGCGCGGCCACCGCGGCCCCGTCACTCCCTGACTCAGCATGGAAGAAGTTCCTCCTGTCACTTCCAGGCTCGGCCAGCTTGGGAACAGATTCCTCCCAGGGAGATTTATGTGCAGTTCTTCCTCCGTGGCGGTTCTGCCATCGGGTGCGAGCCCGCGGTGATCCCTCGTGGGCGCACTGCTCCTGCTGGAGGGCACTGGGCGTCCAGCCAGAGAAGGGCAGAAATCTGGAGGTGTTTTCCAGGTGTTCCTGGATCTCCCTGCTTTGGTTTGTTCACCTGGGAATGAGCTTCCGAAAAGTGAGTTTGTGCTCCGAGCTTTTGAGGTCAATGCTTGGGCAGCACTCGGAGTGAGGCTTTGAGTTGTTTGGATTTGCGTGGCGATTTCTGGGCTCTCGGGGTTTGCCTTGGCAGCGTTTTCCTTCGAGCCCGAAGTGGTCATTTCCCCCTCGGAATGGGAGGCTGAGATTCTGGGAATTGGCAGCTGGGAAAGCTGTGGTGAATGTGTGTTGGTGGCAGGGTTGAACCCCCCTGGTGATGGTTCTGAAATCGGCATTTTCCCACTTTTTGGGGAACATTTACACACGGCAGAGCCCAGGGGCTGGGTGCTTGCCCAGGTAGCCAAATACGAGGCGTTCACGTGTGGCCAGCTCGTGTGAAGAGCTTTGTTCCCCGTGGCTGGGCAGATTTATTGGTGTCAGAGCAGAGGAACGGGGAGTTGGCTGCGGAACAGGGATGTTACAGTTCAACTCCATAAAACACGCCGGCTGTCTCCTCTACTCAGTCATTTGCCAAGTCCCCAAAAAGTCGCAGTGACAGGAGCAGAGGATGGAGCTCTGCCCTCATGATCATATTTCCTGTCTTTGCTGGCTTATGTCACAGCCTGGAATGTTATTTGAACAAAAAAAAAAAAAAAAAACACCAAAAAAAAAAAAAAAAAAAAAAAAAAAAAAAAAGANAAAAATTGCCTGCGAATTTCCTTTTGATTTTTAATGGAAGTGTGAAGAGGTGGGGAGGAAAAGGGAGCGTGCCTGGAGGTTTCCTAACTGCCTCGATTATTCTTATGCTTAAAATATGCCATTTCACAGGTTTGAAATCTGCTCTGAAGTTAAAACATGGAACTTTGGAGTGGCTTGGGTTGGAAAGGACCTTAAAGGTCCCTTCCCTGGTTCCCAAGGCCAGGTTGGACGGGGCTTGGAGTAACCTGGGACGGTGGAAGGTATCCCTGCCCATGGCAGGGGGTTGGAACTGGATGAGATTTAAGGTCCCTCCCAACCCAAACCATTCTGTAATTCCATGATAAACCCAGAGTAAGCAAACTGACAGTAAGAGCTTTGCAAGGTCCACCTTGGAATGAGAAACGCTTTTGTGTTTGCCTTAAACCTTCCAAAACTCCTGACTTTTGCTGTCAGCCCCTCTGGACTTCCAAATGGATTTAACATCAGAGGTGTCACCCGTTGTGAGACTGGAGCTGGGAGGGCCAGATGGAAAAACAACCCCAGCATTGCTTGGCTGGGAGATGCTGTGGCAGAAGAAGGGGCACTGCAGGTTCTCTCTGTCCCAGCTGTGGAGTTTCCCTGCAGTTCTCAAAGAGTTAACTCCAGCAGCAGCGAGGACGAGCCCTCTCCTGGAGTGTTTGGCTCCACTGGCAGCTGAGGAGCCTCCTGGAGCAGGAATTGTGTTCAAAGGCTGCTCAGTGGTGACAGGTCCAGACTGTCTTTGAAAATCCCATAGCAACCCAGGAGCTCGGGCCAAACTCGCCGAGCCCACGGGGAGAGAGAGGCAGCAGCCCCTTGCTTGTCCCCAGGGCCATAATGAGGTGCTGCTACAAGGGCTTGTGTAACTCTGCTTTTCAGGGCAGGAATTGTGTGACAGGGACAAGTTCTATGTGACAGGGACAGGCCGGTCCCATCGGTTCCACCAGATGAACTCCCTGGGGTGGAGCTGGCCACGGCTTGTGCTGGGCTCAGCTCAGCAGTGCCAGAACAAACTCCCAGAGAGAAACAAAAGCAGAGGCTCTTGAGAGGACTTCCAAGGGTGTTGTATAACTTGGTTATTAAAAAATAAAAAAAAAGATAAAATTTGGCCCAGCCCCGGGTGCTGGGTCACGGGGAGGTTTGGCCTCAGGAGGGACAGGTTGGGTGGAATTGCAGTGACTTTGCAGAGGGTTTTTTTTTCCACTTCTGAGTGTGAATTCTGAATGTGTTGGATTTTAACCATTCACTGCCTCACGGACTGGTACCAATGAGCTCTGTGCCAATCCTGTCATTGGAATGAGATTTAATTGACTTTTAATAAAGGAATGGTCTCCCTGGGGAGTGAGCCCTGCTGGCACAGGGCTTTGGGCAGCTCACCTGCCCCAGCAGAACCTGCTCTCACACCCTCTGAGCTGCAAAGATCTGTTGGAAACCAAATAATTTTGGCCTAATTTCCTTCTCCTCCCAAGATTTAAAAAAAAACCACATTATTTTTATCCCAAACTGCAAATTTTAATGTGAGAAGAAGCAGAATATTGGCTCATTTTTTCATCCCTGTGAATTCCTGCTCCATTCTCTGCAAATTCCCATTATAAACATGACACTTGGGCAGATTATCTGCTTTAGCCATCGTGTTACTGAAGGGGATATCATATTAATTTCCTTGTCATTGCGTTTCTTCTCTTCTGTGTGGCATCATTTGGTTAAAACTCTTGTGATCCTTAATGTAACTCAGTTGGTCTTTGATTCTGGCTTCAAAAAAGACAAAGGGAGCAGCACTCGAGTGCTCATGGATTTTCCAAAATCACCAGTTTTCCTCAGATCTGGGAGGTTCTTTTTGGCCAAGCTTCTCGACTGGGTTGTTCTGGTGAAAGTTCCACAGGTTTTGGGTCAGAGATAGCTCCAATTGTTGAGTTTTGGCCTTGCCCCCCCAATCCTCGAGCTTTGTAGGAATGTTTTGGGGGTCTGGAGGAGCAGTTTGTGGTTGTAAAGGGGGGATTTGTAAAACCGAACCAGCTGAGAGTGGTGCACTGCCCCTCACAAGTGGTTTTGTTGTGTTTTTGGAGGAAACTCCTTTTGTGATGTGTCCTTGGGTTTGCCAGAGGAGTCCTGCCACAAATTCAGCCGTAGCTTCTCTCCCTGTGGGATCCTCTGTATTTTATGGGATCCAGGAAATTTCGTGGTCAGTTCTTGACCCATCTTGGTGACGTGTCCACTCAGGGGTGACAGGGTGGCTTTGATCCCCGTGCTGCTCCATCCAAAGCAGTGCTCTGGGGATTTGGGGACAGTCTGGGGCCAGGCTGGGACAGGTCCCTGGAGCAGAGCTGAACCCAAGGGTGCCCAGGGGCTCTCGGGGCGGGCAGGCTGGCTGCATCCCTGTGAAATATGGCCTCACACAGCCTTGAAGGATTGATTGTTTTCTGGGCACGGCTGGATCTGGGAAGGAAGTGACTCAGTTGCTCTCCAGACAAGTGCAGCTTTGAAATCCAGGGAGGCAGGAGGCAGCTGAGAGGCTCAGCTCGCTCCCCTTGGAATTCCCGGGGTGGCTGTCACTCCTGGTGCTCTGGGTGGGATGGGAGGGAAAAGGCCGGGCTGGGCAGTGGCCACGGTGCCTCAGGAGCCTGTGGGGTGAGGATGTCACAGCAGAGCAGGTGACAAGGGGAGGTGGCACCCACAGGAGAAGGGAGAGGCTGTGGATGCCGTGCCAAGGCTGGGAGCAGCTGGAGCAGCCCATGGCCAATCGATTGCCACGCCAGGGGCACAGTGTGGGACACAGCCTGAGCAGCAGCAGCTTCCAGGGAGTTTTAGGGAATATCTTCCACCCCCACAGGCAGAAACACGGTGACCCTTCCTGGGTGAGGAGTGTGGGTGCTGCAGCTCCCGGGTCTCCTCTCCTGTCACCCCGTCTGTCCCCACAGTGCCAGTGTTTGTGCCCTGCTCTGAGCTACACAGGGATCTGTGGAGTTGCTAATTTTGCTCAGGCTTTTGGGATATCTCATCCATCAAAGTGTCCAGCCCCTCTTTAGCTTCAGACCTGGCTGATGTCAGATGTGGACGTCAGCAGCTGCTTTCTCCATGTTGTATCAGCTTGCTTGGAGAGAGAGAAGTTTTTAAATGACAGAGATCCTTAGCAAAGGAACGAGAGTTAGTGTTAAAAATAAAGAAAACAAGACAGCTCGTTTCATCTAAACAGAAGGGTTATTAAACAGGCTTGAATTAATCAGAGATCTGCCAGAGCTCTGAAATTGAAAAGCAGGGCAGAGGAGCAGGGAGCACGAGTGTGAAGGAGCCACTTTCTCAAGCAGACATTGATGTCCCAACACTCTGGGAGATGAGATGATGTTCAGCTGCTGGTGGCACAGAGGGGAGGGGCTCCAGGCTCTCAGGACACGAGGCTGGGGGCACCTGCCACCCCTGGGAGCCCCCAGACACCGACTGGCAGGCCATGGTGGGACCCTGCCCAGGGCCAGGCACCATCCCCATGGCTCTGAGCTCTGTGGTGGCCACTTCTCATGCTGGGTGGAGCAGACAGGGCAGGGATGGAGCTGTTTTACCCTTCCCAGGGTTCAAGCACCTTGAAACGCTGCCAAAACCAGAATCAAGCACCCGAGGGATGCCCTTGGAAGGGCAGCCAGCCCTGGCAATGAGGCTTTGGGGGGTAAAGGCATTTCCTTGGTGTGGGTGCTGAAGCTGGGGGTGGTTGCAGCTCCCAGCCCACCCTTCCAGCAGGACAGACCTGACAGGGGCTGGTTAATGGGCCCTGAAGGGTTCTTCAGTGCTGCATGGCCCCCGTCCTGCACCATGTGTCTGCTTTGCTTTTCCTGTTCATTTAAGGGCTTTTTTGTTGTGTTCTGCCTTCCCCAATCCCCGTGATCCCACAGTGGCAGCTGGGTGATGATTCCTCCCAGTTTGTGGTGGGAACGCTGGTGTTGGGACTGGCAGCTGGAAGGTGGAGGGAGGCAGGGAGCTGGGCACGGAGCAGGAATGAACCTCTGCCTGTGCCTGTTCCTGCCCTGCCCACCCTGCTGGGGCTGTGGCACTGCTGCCCCGCCAGGGATGGACAGCAGGATGGCCTGGGGGCATGCAGGCTTGGCTGGATGCTAAGCCCAGGAGATAAACCCAGTCTGGAGTGGCAGGGAGCACCACCAAAGCCAGGGATGGACAGCAGGATGGCCTGGGGGCATGCAGGCTTGGCTGGATGCTAAGCCCAGGAGATAAACCCAGTCTGGAGTGGCAGGGAGCACCACCAAAGGTGCCCAGAGGTGCTCACAGACAGTGCTGTGAGCAGCACCACTGGCTGAGAGAGACCCAGCGCTGCACAGCTGGGCATTCAGCATCTCCGAGCTGGATTTTAACAAATGTACCATTTCCTGGTTTGCTGAGGTAACGGCGCTGTGGCTACTGTGTAAATACATCTGGCTGCCCGAGGGAGCGAGGGGATAACGAACACTGCTCGCTGCAAGGGGCTGCCACAGCCAAAGGAGCTCTGCAGCACGATTTCTGTTTAATGGAGTGGCTGGGGACCCATTTAATTTGAAGCTGGGGTTCTTCACTTGCCTGTGGTGTGCTTGGAGTGAGGCCAGGAGAAGCTGCTGCTTATTTTTCTCCTGCAGTTCGGTGGCCGCTCTGTGATCCTCCCTCGTGCTGCTCTGTAATATTCTCTTGTAATAAACTGCAGCTGGATGTCACCTGGGGACACAGTGCTGGGCTGAGGCTCGGGAGATAAAACTCCCTGCCTTGCCACCGGGACCTTTTGCTTAGCCTTGGGCAAATCATTTCATCGTTTAATCTGCTTGTACCTAAGGTCAGCAGCCATTAAATTCCATTTTGTTGGGAATAAAGTCCATGAATAATCAAACGATGCTCAGGTGCACCGGTGGAGAGGTGGAATAAAGCTCAGTCCATCAGGACTCAGGTAGGAAACCAGAAAAAGCACTTTCTGAGGCACATAAAACTGACCTAGATTGCCTGGAGGGGTTGTGGATTCTGTTTCTGGGCGTCCTTGAGGACTATTTAGAGAAACACCACTGGAATGATGGTTCTAACAGCTGGGCCTTGCAGCAGGAGGCTGCGTTACACACTCACAACTCTGTCCAACTCTCACTCTTTCAACATTATCCGAAGCCAGTGACCTGTTTACACAGGTTTGGCTGAACCCCAGCCTCCCCAAAACTCGACTAAACCAGCTATGAAACTTCAGAGGTGTTAAATTTCCCCCTGGTGTCAGACTTCAAGGCAGCCAGGAAAAGCAGGGTCTGTTCTGCTCCACGTCAGGTTGTCACCAGCCTGGAGCCTGTCCTCGGGGACTGCCTGGGGAATGAAGCCCTCCTTGCCCAGCTCCCCTCTCCAGCACGGTCATTGATGAGCCATTTCACAGCAGCGCACTCCAAGCTGAGTCGCTGCCAGCTGTGGTTTCTCAGAGAGCAGGTGTCAAGTGTCAGCGCAGGGAGAGGAGGAGGTGGCTGATTTCTGCCACCGAGGTGTCCCGGGCTGGTTATGGATTTTCCTGGAAGCCCTGTGGGCTTGCTGGGTTAAATGGCTCCAGCTGTAAGGCACAGCTGGGTGACAGCCACAGCTGTGGTGCTGCTTTGGGTCTCCCTGGGGATGGGGACTGAGGAGCACAACTTGTCCAGGCCTGTCCAGCAAATCTGGGACGACGCCAGGGGTGGCATCAGACGTGCTGTGTCCTTGTCCTCCAAACTGCAGCTCCAAATTTGGGGCTTAGGGCAGGGCCCTCCCTGGATTTTCTGTTTCTCTGGAGCTGTTGGGATGTGTGTGCACAGGAGGGAGGTGGAGGGGAGAGCTTTGCACAGTGTGTGTTGTATAAACAAACATCTGGGCTCTGGACAAATTTTGTGCATAATTCCTGTGATGGTGTTTGTTATCAGGGAAATGCCTTTTCGTGGCTGGGCTCTGTTCTTCCCCTCCTCTTCCTTGTCCCAGGCCTGGAGGAAGCAATAATCACAATGCTGTGCTTTGCCCTCTTAACTCCTTCTCAGAAGCTGCCGAGGCTGTGGAATGCCATCCCTGGGAATGAGCAGCCCTGGGGAAGGGGGGACACAGCTCCTGGCACGGGTCCTGCTGGTGGCTGCCAGCACAGAGCAGGGACAGGGCGAGCCAGGAAGGTGGATTTTGGTCCAAAACCCAAAGGGTTCAGGTTGTTATTTGTCATCCCTGTGGGGAAACCTCTGGAGAAACCTCAGAGCTGACTCCAGGCTCCTCACTGGTGATTTACAGCTTGTTCTCATTGTTGTTAGAGTCAAAATATAAAATGAAAAAGGCCAAGAAGAGGTGGTAGGAGCCATCCTCATGGCTCTGTGTTACAGAATTCCAATTATTCACACCAAGCTGCCAGTAACTTCCCTTGGGGTCAGGCTCTCGGGTGGTGGGCACTGCTGGGGTCTGGAGGGAGGAGTGCCAAAGCTCCCTGCTCCAGGCCAGCCAGGGAAATCCTCTGCTTGGGGCAAGGATGTGCCAAGGCTTCTCTACCCTAGAGCAGGGAAGGGCTTGTGCGAGTGGGCAGGGAGGTTTCTGCTGGACAAGAGGACATTTGGTGCCGTGGGGCTCCTCTGGCTGTGGTGGCCTGGCCAAAGAGGCACCACTGAGCATCCAGACCTCTGATCCACACTGGAAACATCCCAGGGCTTGGAGAAGCTTCCACCAGACATTTTGGCTCAGATTTTTTGTCTAATTAAACCCAAACACTCTTAATTATTGTAAGGTCTTCCTCCATAGCTGACAAATGTGTCCTGAATGTCACTCCTTCGAGGGGATCAGTCACTGCAGCAGCTTCAATGCTTGGAAAGGTTTCACAGGAAAATCCCCACGTGCTGCAGGAGGGATGAGGGTCCAGCATCTGTGTTCTCATTTGCTACAAAGAAATGGCCAAACTCGGGGCTTTTCCCTCATTCTCGGGGGCAGATCCGATATGGAGCCAATGCGAGGGGACAGGCTCAGGCTGGGGCCAGGCTGAGGTTGTTCCAGACAGTTGTTGTGTCTCTGGGTTTGTCACTTGCAGTGTGCCCTCCTGGTGACCCCTTGGGCATTGCTGGGGGTGTGACAGCCTGGTGGCCCTTTGGGCATTGCTGGGGGGGTGTGACAGCCTGGTGGCCCTTTGGGCATTGCTGGGGGTGTGACAGCCTGGTGGCCCTTTCGGGCCACTGTCCCTGCTCCTGGCCATGAATCTCATGGGGCTCTAAAGAGCAAAAAGGGCAGAACCCACCCCCAGCTTGGAGAGCAATGCCAGCCCCTCTGCCCCTCCTGGCTGGCTCTGCCATTCCTCAGGAGGGTCTGTTCAGGGACACAGCCCCCACAAAGCCAGCGTGGGATTTATGGCCCAATCTGCTCCCCCCTGCAGGTGCTTGGGGACCTTGGTGGCCTCTGGGCAGGGGGAAACACAGGGACAGAGAAAAGGACAGACAGGGAAAAGCTTGTGGGGCTGGGGGTGACAGGGGGGTGTCTGTGAGGATGAGGGGATGGGTGAGGGTGTGGGGTCAGTGCAGGTCTGGGGTCAGTGAGGCACTGGGGATGCTCTGCTGTGCCCTGGGGCACATCCAGAGGGGGTGAAATACCCCAGGAACAGGAGCTGAGGGGGCAGAGGTGATGGGTGAGGGCCCAGCAGTGCTGAGTGTAAATCACTGCTCACCAGCCCAACCCCACCCCCAAAGAAAAGCCCCCGTCACCAGCAGGCAAACACAGCTGCCACACTGGTGACATCAGAATTGTGCCTCTGAGCTGTCATTTGCCACAGGAGATTCTCTTGTTGTTTTGGCTTTAATTTTCCCTTTTTTTTTTTTTTTGCCTGGTTGTTTTTGGTTTGTTTCTTTTTTTTGGGGTCTGCACAAAATGCCACTAATGACAAACTGTGGTGCCCGTGAGTGAGTGACAGCTGAAATGAGAGAAATGACTAATGGTGCCTCCTGAAGCCCTGTCACATGGAGATTAAATGAGCCCTTTTTTCTTCCCCCCTCAATGAGAATCATGGGCATTTGAATAATAATATTATAGTCTCCATTAGGATGACAGTGGGGGAAAAAAATCGGCTCAGACCTGTGATTATTCCTTCAATCTAATAATTATTTAAATACCAGATAACTCCTTTCAGCCTAATTGAGGCCTTTCAGCTGCTTGGGTTTATATTGTGTCCCTGAATTTACTCTCGCTTTCACCTTGCGTTACTAATAGCTGCAGATTGCTTCTGAGGCTGTATTTAAAAACTCTCTTCAGAAAAAAAAAGAAAAAAAAGAAAGAGAGAGAGAGAGAGGGAAAATTAATGATCAAATGGTATTAAGGATCAGAGTTAAAATCACCCATTCTGCTGGTGTTTAACTCCCCAGGTGTTTGGCCTCCTCCACAGGGATGGTTTGAGGTGGAAGGGACCTTAAAGCTCATCCAGTGCCACCCCCTGCCAGGGGCAGGGACACCTTCCACCATCCCAGGTTGCTCCAAACCTGGCCTTGGACACTTCAGGGATGTGGCAGCCACAATTGGCAACCTCTGCCAACCTCTCCCCTCTCTTTGAGCCAAGAATTTCCCCCCAAAATCTCAGCTAACCCTCACAGGAGCAGGTTCCTCTGGCTCTTTGGTGTCTGCATTGCTGAGCTCTGCTCAACCCTGCACCCTCACATTGTCCCCTGGCCCTGGGGACAGCAGCTGCCCCGGGGGTGACACGGATCCAGGGGTGGCTGGGTAGGATGGCAGCTCATGGCCATGCTCTGTCATGTTCAGATCATGTTTGAAAGGCAGATTCTCCTTCCTGGATGATCTCTCTTGCCGTTGGCAGTGGCTGTTCATGAATGCCCTGCAAAACCTTCACTGTGAGGCACAGGAGGAGGCTGGGTCACAGCTGACAGCTCTGCTGCACAGCAGCCTCAGCTTGTGCTGGCCTTGGGCTGGCTCAGGATGGAAACGTTGCTGGAAAAGATCTGAAACTGCTGTGGACCACGTGCTGTTGTCCCACACATGCAGGTGTGTGTAAAGTTCAATTATTTAAATGCATTCATTTCTAGCCTGCACTGTCCTTGTCTCACTTTGCAATGGAACTACTTTTTAAGGATTGGAAGCTGCCGAGCAGGAAAATTGTGTGTGCAGGGCTCTGCAGCAGGGCCTCACTGTTCTCTGCAGGATCTCTCCCTTTTGGGGCTCCCCTTGAACCACACCCTGTAGAGGACCATGTCGCAGGACTTGGGGCACTGTGGGGTCCCAGGCAAAGCTGCTCTGAGACCCCTGTGCCCCGTGATCAGGTGTCAGTGCCCACCACGTGTCACCAGCATGGAAAGGACGCTCCCAGGTCCCTGGGAACCCTTTGATCCAAGCCATTTGGAAAGATGCTGGGTCAGGGAATGGCGTTGGGATGTTCACTCAGAAATGTAGTGGGAAGAACTGGGGAGTCCCCTGGTGCTGCCATGGGCGTGGGGAAGGCAGCAGGAGCAGCTGTTCTGTGCCACAACCGTCCCCAAAACACCGAGAGGGTGGCAGTGTCCTAGCAGGGTCTGTGTCCTGACAGGGTCTGTGTCCTGGCAGGGTCTATGTCCTGAAAGGGTCTGTGTCCTGGCAGGGTCTGTGTCCTCGCAGGGTCCGTGTCCTGACAGGGTCCGTGTCCTGCCAGGGTCTGTGTCCTCGCAGGGTCCGTGTCCTGCCAGGGTCTGTGTCCTCGCAGGGTCCGTGTCCTGCCAGGGTCTGTGTCCTGGCAGGGTCTGTGTCCTGCCAGGGTCTGTGTCCTGGCAGGGTCTGTGTCCTGCCAGGGTCTGTGTCCTGCCAGGGTCTTTGTCCTGACAGGGTCTGTGTACTCCCCAGGATGGACAAACTGCCACAGCCAAGGTGGGAATGCCGAGCCTGGCAGCGAGAGGAATGTCTCCCTGAGCAGAATGAGAAAGCCATTACCGCTGCCTCTCTCCTGTCGTGTCTCCTGTCAGTGACACGGAGAGGCAGCGCAGGGACAGAGCTCCTTTGTCACCTCTCAGGAGCAGCCGTCTCCGGCTCCTGGCGGGAACAAGCCTAAAGAGCGGCTGTTGGGTGACACCCGCGAGCTCAGGGTGGCTTTGCAGAGCTGGGAATTGTTTTAAATTTAAATAAACCAAAGCAGGAGCGGCAGCCATCAGATGGGGCTGAGGGAACGACCCCCAGGGCAGGGGGGGCAGAGCTGCAGAGGTTTCCATGGGGTGTGTGGGGGCTGGCCTGGCCCCACTGGGACACGATGGGTACAGAGTGGTGGCTCATCCTCAGCCTCTTCCCAGGGCTGGGGTGACCTTGAGGTGAGGGAAGATGTCTCTGAAGTGGTTCCTTTGCCTGCCCAGCCTGGAGCACGTAAGGAATGCATAATTTGGGATAAGGGAGAACTTTGTGGTGGTTTTCTTGCGGTCAGACACCTCTGTGGTCAGGTCAAGCCAGGTGCTCTAGGCTGGTGGTCTGTCCCCTGCTGGCAGGGTTTGGTGGCAGATCTAACCATGTGCTCCCACCTTGGTGGCAGCTGCTTTTTGGCAGGAAAGTACCTCGTGAAGGAGTTCCTGCCTAAAAAGCACCTGCTTGAGAGGCACTTCTGGCTCTGGGGTGGGTCTGAGGGGAGATGTCAGCACCTTCAGTGTGTTTGTGCTCAATGAACTTGCCTGCATGAGGCTTCTTCCTCAAGTTCCCAAATTAAACCAGAGAGGGTTTAAAGGTAAAGGACAGCTCTTATTTCCTCTGCTGCTTCCAGCAACACACCCTGCAGGAGACATCCTCTCAGCCAAGATTGCAGATGGATGGCTGGGGCTGTGAGCCACGGGCTTTGTCTTGGACTGGAGCTGATTCTCCCCTCCCTGTCTGAGCAGAGCATGTTCTGAACAGCCAAACCCCACCACAAATTAAGATGCAGGGGCTGAGACAAGTGGCAAAGCATCAAGCCTGAACCATTCTCCACTAAGTTGTGGACTTGCTTAATTCTTGTTGTGCTTAGAGACAGCCTCCCTTTATCTCAAGGACTGTGTAATTAGAAAGCCTCCTTTGAATTTTATCTGCAGGGCACACGGGATCTAATCCTTGGCTCTGGGTGGTTCTTCTCTCCACAGAACCATGTGAGGGACATTGCCGGGGCTCAGGACACGCACGGGGGACACGGAGTTTGCCTTTCCCAGGATGGATCAGAGGAGGAACTGGCCTCGAGTACTGGACTCTGATGGCTGGTCAGTGGCTCTGCTCTGCCTCTTCCTGGCATCGCTCTCCCGGAACGTGTCCAGCAATGCCTTGTTCAACACTTTCCACTCGGAGAACCGGGACTGGACGTTCAACCACCTGACGGTGCACCGGGGCACCGGGGCCGTCTATGTGGGGGCCATCAACAGGGTGTACAAGCTTTCGGGGAACCTGACCATCCTGGTGGCTCACAAAACCGGTCCCGAGGAGGACAACAAATCCTGCTACCCGCCCCTCATCGTGCAACCGTGCAGCGAGGTCCTCACGCTCACCAACAACGTCAACAAGCTGCTCATCATCGACTACTCCGAGAACCGGCTGCTGGCCTGCGGCAGCCTCTACCAGGGGGTCTGCAAGCTGCTGCGCCTCGACGACCTCTTCATCCTGGTGGAGCCCTCGCACAAGAAGGAGCATTACCTCTCCAGCGTCAACAAAACGGGCACCATGTACGGGGTGATCGTGCGCTCCGAGGGCGAGGACGGGAAGCTCTTCATCGGCACGGCGGTGGATGGCAAGCAGGATTACTTCCCCACCCTCTCCAGCCGCAAACTGCCCCGGGACCCGGAGTCGTCGGCGATGTTGGATTACGAGCTCCACAGTGACTTTGTTTCGTCCCTCATCAAAATCCCCTCGGACACGCTGGCGCTGGTTTCGCACTTCGACATCTTTTACATCTACGGCTTCGCCAGCGGCAACTTCGTCTATTTCCTGACCGTGCAGCCGGAGACCCCCGAGGGCGTCTCCATCAACTCCGCCAGCGACCTCTTCTACACCTCCCGCATCGTCCGCCTGTGCAAGGACGACCCCAAGTTCCACTCGTACGTGTCCCTGCCCTTCGGCTGCGTCAAGGGGGACACGGAGTACCGGCTGCTGCAGGCTGCCTACCTGTCCAAGCCGGGGGAGGTGCTGGCCAGGGCCCTCAACATCACGGCGCAGGAGGACGTGCTCTTTGCCATCTTCTCCAAGGGGCAGAAGCAGTACCACCACCCCCCCGATGACTCCGCGCTCTGCGCCTTCCCCATCCGCACCGTCAACGCCCACATCAAGGAGCGCCTGCAGTCCTGCTACCAGGGCGAGGGCAACCTGGAGCTCAACTGGCTGCTGGGGAAGGATGTCCAGTGCACCAAAGCGGTAAGGATCCACTGGGTCCTTACCCTTTGTAAGGAGCCCTTGAGAGCCGTGTTCAATCCCTGCCCCAATGGAACACAAGTTTGCAGAGTAGGATCAGTCCATCTGTGCCTCGGTTTCCCTAAATTCAGAGCACTCTTCCCCTTTAATCCCTGCTCTCATCCTATAATGTGATGACAATGAGGGAAGGGGTGATGTTAAGGCAGAATAAAGGTGTGCAGCTTCCTGGGAGTCTTTGTCACTCCCAACCTGGAGCTCTGGAAGCTGCAGGAACCCTGGGGAAGGTGGCTGGAGCTGGCAGGGGGTGGCACGTTGGTGGTCCCCACCCTGCTGCCAGCACCGCCACCTCCCTCCATACACCCCTGAGCGTGTGGGGCTGCCCTGGGTTCTGTTTCACTCACAGCTGCCCCAAACATTGTCTTTCCAGCCAGTCCCCATCGATGACAACTTCTGTGGGCTCGACATCAACCAGCCCCTGGGGGGCTCGGTGCCCGTGGATGGGGTGATGCTCTTCACCTCCAGCCGTGACCGCATGACCTCCGTGGCTTCCTACGTCTACAACGGCTACAGCGTGGTCTTCGTGGGCACCAAGACAGGCAGGCTGAAGAAGGTAAGCCTTGTCCATGGCTGTGGAGAGCCAGGAGCTGGGGTTTGTCTCTCTCGGGATGCTCTGATGCGCGTCACTGCTGCGGCGTCTTACGGGTGTTTCCCAGTGGGAAACTGGGAGTGAAGCAGGAGTGGAAATCGCAGGGTTTGGGTCAAAGTCTGGTGTTTGGGTCAAAGCCTGGTGTTGGAAAGGCAGAGTTCAGCTCTCAGTGTTGTTAGTGTGCTTTGTTTTGAAGCACCAAGCGCTGGGAAAGGTGAAGTTGAAGCTGCTGCAGGATGGTTCTGGAAAAGGAACCAAGGGAGGTCAGATGGAAATCTTGCAATAGTTTTGTTTCCCAGCAATCCTTGAATGACTTTTAGGCCTTTGAAGTCCAGTTGGGATTTCTCCACTTCTGAGTACAAATCACAGAATCACAAAATCACAGAATACTCTGAGTTGAAAGGGAGCTCTCTGAGGAGTTCTGTATCTAAAATAAGTTTGGAAGTGGCCTTGGGGTGGAAACAGAGGTGTGTGAGAGCCCTTGTTCACCTTCAGAGCAGGAGCTGCAGCTGGAAGCCAGCTCAGCAGTGGGTCTGATCTAGCTCCAGCAAAAGCAGCCTTGGAGCTGCTGCTCTGGCAAGCTGAGACCCTTCCAATTAACCTCAGCTCTAAATGACAGCATTAGGTGAACCTGTTAAATGCAGCCCCTGCTCCTTCAAGCCAGGGAAAGAGTTAACAAATGTAATCAACAGCAGGCTGTTAATTTTTTGAGTCCTTAAGCAGCAGGGAATTTCTTCCTCATCTATCCAGGAAGATACAAGGACAGGCAGATACTACACTTGAATGTCTGCATCATTTTAATTACATCAGTTCATTAATATTCATTCAGCACTTTGCAAGTGCTGAGTAGTAGTAAATTAGGTGCCTCCCTGGTGCCTCTCAAGTGTCAGTGGGGCAATTTTGAACGTGGGGGAGAGGGAGCGTGTAAAGCAGAGCCCTTCACTTCCCTGCTTCCCGTGCCGAGGCACAGGGGAGAGCCGGGGTTTTTTTAGCTAAATGGAAGGAAGAGGAGCTCTCAGCACATCCCAAACGCATGTGCCAAGCTCGGAGCCGGGGATGCAGCCGGGGATGCAGCCTGGTGCTCGCTGTGTGCAGGGTTTGGGGCAGGGGAGGCTCCTCTTCCAGAGGCAGCAATAGCTGAGAGCCTGCACCTGCACACGAGGTATTTACGGGCTTGTTCCATGAATTATGAAGGATTACAGCAATCTCTCCAGCAGGGTTTAATTCCTGGTGCTAGTCTATACTGAACACTTTCTGATGCAAAGTTAATCTATTCATGCTCCACTGTCCAGAGGGAGGGCTGTGGAATCCTTCACCTGCAATCCTTCATCTGTTGGCTGAAAATTGGCCCATCTCTGAAGTGAATTCATCCCAGACATTCACTGCAGTCAGGTTTTCATGGCACCTGCCCTTATTTAACAGCAGAGCTGCCTGGAGCTGATGGGATCCATCCCCCCCTGTAATTAACTGGAACAATCATGGTCCCGTCCTCCCCTGTGTGGGGCTGAGGATGTTGCTGTTCTCTCTCTCCCAGCTCTGTCTACACCTTTAGCAGATTGTCCCTCATTTGACACGTGGGATTATCTTTTCCATGGCCTGAGGGATTCCAGGTGAGGCGTAGGAAGCAGCTCTGCACTGAGCTGAGGGGCTCTGGCTGCAGAGGAGGTGAGACTGGGGAAGTTAACAGGTTGTCTCCAGATTTTGTGCCTGTTCCAAGATAACCAGACACGTCTCAGAGTCAGTGAGTGCTCAGGATGCTCAGGACTCTCTCCTTATCTCTCCTTCCCCATCTGTGAAATGATGGTGGAAACGTTCAGCACCTCTGTAAGTGCCAGGGATTTGTGCAGATGCCTTTTCCACCTGATCTCCTTCGTGTCCTCCTCCTCTCAGATCTACCCACACAATTAATGTCTGAAAGCTTTGTCACACCTATTCCCTCGCCCACAGCTGTTGATTTCCTTTGGAAACAAGCTGCTGGCTCTGTCTGGGCTTTCAGGGAAGGCATTTTTGTGTGGCTGGAGGAAAGTCAGGGAGATGGCTCCGAAATCTTTCTAATTTGCCTGTGCTCCCCCAGTGAGAATTCCTTACTGGAAACACTGGGTTATCTCTCTGCTGTCCTCCTGCTTTTAGCTCTTCACCTCACTGCTCCTGCCACATTCCCAGCTCCTGCTGGTTCTGCTCCCCAGGAATTGTCTCAGAGTGGGTGAAAAGCAAATGCTGCTGATGCTGTGGCCCTTTGGCTCAAGCACAGGTACGTGGGATGAAATTCTCCCTCCTGCTCTCCTTCCAAAGCACTTCAGCCTCCTGGCTGTGGGAAGAATGGGAAAGGGGCTCATGTTGGAGACAAAACCATTCAGAATCATGGATTCCTCCAATAAAACCATTTCCATCAAGCAAAATGAGAAGGGACATTAATGCAACAGTTAACAGCAGCTAAGTGCTGGGGGGAGATGTGTCAGCTTGCTTGTTCTGTTTATGGGCTTCATACAATTCTATCAATATTGATGTGTGATGCCTTTGATTTTGACACTAATCATTGCCATGAATTAAATTTGCAGCCATATAATTAGAACTGCTATTAATAGGGCCTCAAGCTAAGCACTGCTGTGCTAGTTGTCTTTTTCCTGATGGAAAACGGCATCCACGGAACTCAGCTAATGTGGTGTGCCTGGGAGGTGCTGAGACTGATGTGGAAATTGCACTTGCTGTGCTTAGAGGGGCTCCTCTGGAAGGCAGGTTCATGGGAAGGGTCTGGCTCAGAGGTTTCCCAGGAACTTCACTGGAGTTACCCTGAAGCTTCCCGGTGGTTTGCTGCTCTTGGGATCCACAGCCTGAGTGGGAGAGAGGAGGATTGCAGGGAGAAAAGAGGAGGTGCAGGGCTGTTATTGCTGTGTTTCCATCCCACCTCCCCCGTGCCAATCCTGCCATTGGTTCCCCTGCCCCAGCAGAGCTGGGTCAGCCCCGTGTCCCTGTGCACGCCTGGTTCCATCTCATCAGCCTGAGCTCAGTGCCTGGGATGGCAGCAAGGCTCACCACTAAAAATCAATCTTGTATTTCATCCCGAGAGGTCTGTTTCTTATTAGGTCTAATAAATCAGTGAAGTGCCCTTCATTCAGCTTGTCAATGCAGGACATTGTTTGTGATCAAGAATAAATAAATGTCTCTGCTCTGTCTGCCAGTCGCCATCTAGGTATTATTTTTCCACCATGCTGTTTATGCTGGCTGTAGGAAAAATGCAGTCCCTGCAGCGTTGCCTGCCTTCCCACGGGCTGGGACTGCTCCTGGGTGGTACAGGCCAGGGAAAAGCTGGAACAGTGACGTTGTACCTGGGTTTCACCCAGCGCTGAGTTGCTCGGTGGTGATAAGGTTTTCATTTGTGTTGATGTGGAGGTGCTGCAGTGCTGCAGGCAAGGGCCCAGGTGTGGTTATTTCAGGTGCCCTGAGGTGAAGGACAAAGTGTGTGAATGAAATCACCCCCAGTTCTCCTGGAAAATGGGTGCCACACGTTGTCCTGGACACCTGTGACACTCTGTCCCAGGGGCAGCTGCACCGGACGTGGCTGGAATCCATCCCGGGGTGTGAGGTCACTCCCAGAGAGCTGCTCAGGGTCTGTCTGCGGAGAAATGCACAGTGCTGGGACTCTCTTCATGATGGAAAACACACTCCTGTCACCTGCTGAATTCCCGAACTCTGTCCTTGCTCCCCACCTCCACTTTTCCAAGGGACAGCCATGAGTGATTGGATTGCGCCACCAGAGGAACGGAGAACTTTTAAGTGCGTTGTTACGCCTTGGGACGTGAGAGTTTTATTCAGCTTGGCTGCTTTAATTTGTTCCATTAGTGGGAATAAAGGAGGTCTTTCACAATGAAATATATATGTCCGAACCTGTCCTTAGATGACTTCATTTTATGGATGGTTATCTCATCCCGGTAATTTATCCTTCATTATCGCCCCCGCATGCGCATCCCGCGACACTTCAGGAAAAACTCTGTTGCATCAGCGTGTGGAGAAGCCAAGAGGACACCAGGCTGTTGTTGAGCAGATGAAAATCATCCTTTTGCAGGCGCCTTCCAAAGGATTTGCCTGGTTTTAGCTGTAGGGTGGAGGTCAGGGGCTCTGCTGGCTCCGTGGTCAATCCATCACCCTCAGAGCACAGATCCCCAGATCCCAGCAGAGGTGTGAGAAGGCAGATGCTTCTTGTTTGGCTGAAGAAGTTGTTTAATTAAAAGGTCTGAGAAAAAAAGTCTGATTTTTGCCCTAGGATGTGAAATAAGGGGGTGTTTGTTCAGTACTGTACTTGCTGCTGTGGTTGGAGGAGCTGGGATTTATTTTCTCCCTAAACAAGGGTTTTCCAGCCTCAGAAAATGATTCCCCTTTGCTTCCATCTGTGCTGTCAAACCACAGAAATGGGTCCCCAAAATGCCCCATGGTCCCTCACATTTATTATTTTTCATAAGCAGAAGTTGGAATCTTACTAATTGGAATTTGTGCAAGGGAATAGGAAAAGTGCTGGAAGCCAGAGGAGAGCTCTGGGGTGTGTTTGGGGCTGGAGATGGGGCAGAGCTGCCAAGTCCCTCTAGACTGTGGGTCTGAGCACTCAGGAATGTCCCTGCCACCTCTTAAAGGCATGAAACTGGCCTCTCTTCTCCCAGCCTTCCTTCCCTGGGTCTGTTATCTGGTGCCTGCCAGAGCAAGTCACATCAGAAAAAAGCCAGAAGTTGGCAGATATTTTTATAGCTGCTGGAGAGGGAAGGGGCAGGTGTTCAGGAAATGCTGGGGATGTGAAATGGAGCCAGGTGAGCTCGGAGGCTGCTTTAATCTCATTTCTTGGCTCAGGGGATGGGGATGACTCTGGGTTTTATGCAGGTTCAGGCACCTTGAAAAATCAACTCGAAATTTTGGAGGGCAGCAATTACGTTTGGTTCAGTTCTAAATCGAGTGGGGTTAGTGGAGGCTGTGAGTGCTGAGATGCCTTATCCATAGAATCCATCCTGCCTGGAATCCATCCTGCCTCTGAAATCATGGAATGGCTTGGGTTGGAAGGGACCTTCAAAGGCCATCCAGTCCTGCAATGAGCAGGGACACCTTCAGGCAGACCAGGCTGCTCAGTGCCCCATCCAAACAAGGTTTTTATCTTGCATTTCGAAGATAATTCATCCCCACACCTTCTCTCAGAGGTACTATCTCCCTTATGAGCATCAAGTCAGGCAGAAGTTATTCCTCCTCCGTTTCACGACACTTTCATCAAGTTCAATAGGGAGTTTCTACTTGAAACAATCTTGGGGAAAAATATAACGAAATTCCCAACTCTTTTGTGAACTCCTGTTAATTTTCCTGCCTGTCCCTGCTTTCCTTGGAGTGGGAAGCTGAAGGAGTTGCTGTTCTGGATGTTGTTGGATTTGGGGGCTGGGCAGTGTCAGACTCCTGCCTTTCTACTCACGAGTCAAGAAGTTCATGCTTTCTTTACTATAAACATATTTTTCTGCAGGCTTTTAAAATCCTCAGAGGTCAGAATAACACAGGTTTTGGTCCATTTGTAAGATCTTAAATCCCTGGGTGGCAAGAAACACTGTGAGAAGCCCAGGCTATGTTGCTTCTCTAAATGCCTCCTCGAGGCAGTAAAAACAAACGTGGAAACCACAAATGTGCCGGGAGAGACAGGGGAATGTGCAGGGAGAGTCCTGGGCACTGCCACAGCCCCTGAGCTGCTGCTGCTGCTGCAGAAAGGCTGGGATTTAGGGATGGGGTTTAGGGATGGGATTTAGGGACAGTCAGGGGTGAGATGCCCTGGGAGAGCAGCACGGCCGCGGTTTGAGGTGGGGATGGCTGGAGGCTTTCCCTGGGTGTCTGATGATGCTGCCTTTAACATTCCCTCCGTCCCCTGATGGAGTTTACAGCCCGTTGTTGCCACGGGAGCCTCTTGCTGCCGGCAGCGAGCAGGGCTGTGAAACCCCCCCAGGTTTGGGGTTTTTGGCAGATCCCCCAGCAGAGCATCTGCCCACTGTGCCGCGCAGGCTCCGCACCAGCATGAGTCCATGCCTCCCGTGATGATGCATGGGCTCCACACCTCCCCCCGCCTTTTACGAGCCTCTTCCCGTTCCTGCCGAGCTGCTGGGACAGGCAGAACCCTGCCTTTCCTTCGGGGAGCTCTCTGCAGGCAGCCCAGGCTGGAAATAAGAGACGGAGAGAAAGCCCTGGCTGCTGGGGGGATGCAGCACCCGGGGGGTTTTGCACCAGAATTCTCTGGAGCTGTGGAAGGGCCATGGGCTTTCCTGGCTGTGACCTGGGCAAAAAACCCCAGCAAAACCCTGAAGCTGAGCACTGCCCGGGGTGTGACCCAAAGCTGGCATTCCCATGGGGTTTGCTCCTGAGCTGAGGGAGAGGCCCCCACTCACTCCCAGTTCGTACTGGGGAGCCTGCTGGGGAGCAGGGGATGATGGTGGAGGAACAGAGAGTTTAGGGTTGTGACTCCTTGGGGTGATAGTGGAGGAACAGAGGGTTTAGGGTTGTGATGATGGTGCAGGAACAGAGGGTTTAGGGTTGTGATGATGGTGCAGGAACAGAGGGTTTAAGGTTGTGATGATGGTGCAGGAACAGAGGGTTCAGGGTTGTGACTCCTTGGGATGATGGAGGAGGAACAGAGGGTTTAGGGTTGTGACTCCTTGGGATGATGGAGGAGGAGCAGAGGGTTTAGGGCTGTGATTCCTTGGACAGGGATGCAGAAGGGGGAGCACAGGCAGCAGCACGGGAAGGCTGCAGTAATTAGCAAGACGCTTCATCAGCGATTGTCCTGCCAGCCCCTGCCAGTGTCCCGGTGCCCTGCACCTCTCCTGTTGTTCCCTCTGTCTCGGTTACACGGCTCTGCATCAAACAGATCCATGTACATGGAAGTGATGTGCATTTAAAATGAACATACACATCATACAGCCTCGCTCCTATACAGCACGGGAAGGGGTTGTTTTGTGGTTAGCTGCTAAATTATTTATTGTGTGCCGGGCTTTAATCTCATAAACCTGCCTGCAGGCCTTAGGCAAAGCAGTCTGAGCATCCAGGAGGGCTGGGAGCCAGCAGCACAAGGCGCTGGGGGACTGGAGGTGGGAATTGTTTGTCCTGCCTGGGTCCCTCTGCCCCTGCCAGCTCATCAAAAGCAGCGGCACCCGTAAATTGGTCACTGCCACCAGGTTAGAGCGTGATCTGCATCCGCTGCTTGGAGAGGATGCCGGTCACAAACCCCTGGGCAGGACAGGAGCCGGTCCCTTGAGCTGCTGAGAGGAAAGGAAAGCAGGGAAAAGGGTGAGGGGGAGGTGCTGGGGTAAATCGAGGTGACACAAGAGTCACCGTTTGGTGCCAAAGGCGGTGTTTGCCCTCGCCAGCCCCCCCGGCAGTGCTGGTGAGGGAGGGCAGAGCATCCCCCTGCCTGCTGCCCCTCCCCATTGCCTGTGGCCCACCAGCACAAGCACAGGGATATTTTCCTGGTCTGAGTGAGAATTAGGACTCTTTGACTCTAATATTAGAAGTTTAATATGATTTATTGAAATGACTCTGTAGTTCAGAAGGCTCAGGTTATTATGTGTTTAGTACAGAGCTTAGATGTTTGGTTTTTGTTGTTTTGTACAGGAATGTAGAAAGTTACTAAATCGGGGAGATAACAATTCTTCACTTCATAGGTTGAAAGAGAAACTCATATCTTCCTGTGTGGGGAGACAGGGCAGACAAACAGCACCCGTGTCCTTGAAAACACAGCTCAGAGATGTGTCACAGAATTCTGTGCTGAGAAAGTGAGCTTCCCCCTGGGAAGAAAGTTTCTGCAGGCCTGCACCCAGGGAACTCACAAAATGTTCAGACAACACAGGGGTACCCTGGCCTTACTTAAATTAGTGAATAACGGAGCTGGAATGAGACCAGAGTGCCTCCTCCAGCCTTCCCCTTTCTTCTGCCTCTCAGAGCAGTTGCAGGTCTGGAGTATATTTGGGCTAAATGGTTTCTGCAGAGCTTTGAAGCCAAAGGGCAGCAGGCTGTGACCCTCTCTGCTTCGCTCCTTTGTGCAGAGCCTTTCACACCAGCAACTTGTTATTGAGAAATAAATAATTAGAATATCTGGAAGGTCCAGGTATAGTGCAAGGGAGACTGAGGAGTTTCAAAGACACACAGGCTGCTTTCTGCCCCTGGATTCCCACCAGGAAGAGGGAGAGCTGCACCTTCTGACTTCACAGGGAGTTCAGCTGGGAGTTTGTAATCCAAAGTGCAAAGAAAGCAGGATAAACACTGACCTTCACTGTTAGCAATCAACGGATGAATTTGTTTAAATATTGTGTATTTTGGAGCAAAGCAGATCCCCTTGCATGGGGCACATTTTTTTATTTTTTGCCCTTGATTTTAGGGGAGTTTGGCCATGCCAGGGGCTGGGATTAGGCTGATTCCAGCAGCCCCAGAGTGGGGATTCCCAGGGAAATGCAGCAGGAACAGGACAAACAGCACCAAACACCAGGTTTGGGGAAAGAAGGGCAGCTCAGCGTTTGCTTGAGAAAACAAACAAGTTTCATGTTTTTCAAGTGTGCTGTACCTTGTTCAGAGCCCAGTGATCAGAGGCAGCAGCCAGCCCAGGTCCAGCAGGAGCTGTGTTACTCCTCGAGGAGCATTAAAGAGCAGCCCATGCCTTCTGGAAATTGTTGATAAAGCTCCCTTTTTTAGAATCATTTTTGCTTCTCTAGCACAAATGTACTATTTCTTGTTTGGATGTGTTGCTTTCTTCACTCACTTTTATTATCAGGGACATTTACATGAAAACAGCTTTTTTTTGCTTTTTT